>CASHTA010000014.1:70000-95407 GCA_949358125.1 Idaea dimidiata
GCGTCGGCAAGACCGTCGAGGAGGGGGTCCAATAGAATGTTCCAGAACAAGGGGCCCCCTATGGACCCCTGTACACACCCCTTGTTCGTGGGCCTTTCCCACTCCTCCCCGGCGTATCTCACCGACACCCTCCTTTCGAGAAGATAACTGTCAACCAGACGTCTGATGTTAATTGGGCATCCCTTTATTTCAAGTTGAGTACGGATTTGTGGCCACCATGCGTTATCGAAGGCCCCCTCTATGTCCAACGAAATCAGTGCCATAATCTGTTTATTACGCAGATTATGCCTGATCCGCTGGAGCATGTCATAGAGGGAGTCCTCGGTGCTACGCTGTGGCACAAACCCGTACTGTCTCGCGTTTAACTTTGGGAGTATGTGCCACTTGATCCGTTTGACAGTCATCTTCTCGAGGATTTTGCCTAGCACTGCCAGTAACCCTATTGGCCTGTACGATTTGGGGCTGGTGTAGTCTTCCTTGTTTGGCTTTCTCAGCATTATAATCGTTGCCTCTTTCCAGGGCCTAGGGAAGTGGGACAGCTCGAGGCACTTGTTATATATCGCGAGGGCTGTTTGGATGTCTGTTTTTATGGCCGATGCGCAAATGTCTGCTGTGAAACCATCTCTACCCGGAGCCTTCTTGGGATTGAACGATTCCACCGCATGAACTAGTTCGGCTTCCACGAATGGGGGATCGCAAACACCAAGTTTGTTTCCCCCATTCGCTTCGGCCGCCCTAGCTCTAACGGCTTTATGGGTATCGTTCTCTCCCTCTTCAGTGTCTTCCGGGTAGAAGGTTTCGGCCATTATGCGCACCGACTCCTTCGGGCTGGTAGATTTGCCGTCCCTCGCGATGGGCATGTCCTCCTGCTGCCCCCTAGTCCTCGAGATTATCCTGTAGATGCTGTCCCACATCGTTTCCCTGTCCTGCCTACCACAAAACCCCTTCCAACTTTCCCCCCTTGCTCTGTGCATCTTCTCCCTGTACTCCCTCAGTGCTATTTCGTACTGCTCGACCACATGCTCTTTGCGGCTTGGTGCTGCCCACGCAATTCTCTTCCTTCTTCTATTCTTCTCCTTCTTTAATGTTTCCAGTTCCTCGGACCACCACACTATCTTTATTTTATTGTTGTTTTTCCTCTTTTTCAATTTGTTATCGCTTGTTTCCCCTATCAATTCTGTGTATCTACCTATAATTCCCTCTAGCTCCTCTTTATCTGTTATTCTATCCACTTCTTCCCTATTTATTCCCTCCTCTATCATTCTTCCCCTTAAGTATTCCGAAAACTCCCCCCAATTTGCATTTTTAGTATTGTATTTTCTTGTTGTCTTACTATTCTCTACATTTATTATCCTATCCATTTCTATTCTATAAGTTAACGTGTTGTGGTCCGAGGATGTTATACCCTCTATGACTTCCCATTCCTTTATCTTGTCATACATGTTGGTCGAGCAGAACGTTACGTCTACATGACTCCTATACTCAACCCCCCCCCTCCAGGTGTGGAAAGTTGGCTTTGTTCCACTGTTCAACACTTCCAACCCCAAATCGGTCGCCATTCCTAACATAGTTTCCCCCCTGTCATCGCTCCTTACACTCCCCCACCACTCGCTCCACGCATTGCCATCCCCCGCCACTATTATTTTGTTGGTTCCCACGTTGTTTACTACTCGCTCCATCTCTTTAAGACCCACCTCTATGTCCGATGTGGGTTCCAAGTAGAAGGAGACCACCGCGACGTCGTATTTTGGCGTTATTAATTTAATAGCTACTATATTAGTTGAGGTGAGGTCGGGAAGTTGTTGTATTTTAATGTTTAAGTCAAAGACGGCTATTGCTGCCTTGTTTACCTTCCCGACCCCGCCCTGTGCCTGGAATATTCTAACGCCCCGGTGGTTCCCCATCACACCTGTGTTCGCTGTGTACGGTTCCTGGATGATGGCCAGGGTGGTTTTGCTCTTTGCAGCCTCTAGAATGAGCTCGCTGGTAGCATTTTTGCTTCTTTGCAAATTGGCTTGCATTACTTTATAGTTTATTTCCACTTCGTCGCCCTTAGCAACAGTAATATGCCACCTTGGCCCTTGCTATTTTGTCCCATTTTTGTCTGAGTGGACACGCGCTATTGAATGTATTGTGCTCTATGTTAAGTAGTCCTTCCTTCTTGCAGTTGACGCACGTTGGGAGCTCAGTCTTGTTAGGGCACGTGGCGTACATGTGCTCCCCCCCGCAGTGGCTGCACCTGTCCTGCAGCTCCTGACAGGCCCGTCTGCTATGGCCGTAGCCCAGACAGCGGGAGCACTGGATAAGAGGGGACTGATCCTCTACAGTGGATTTTCCCCACTGCAGCTGAAGAGTCCCCTCCTCTGTCAAATGCCGCCATATCGGGGGGGTTACCCTAACAACTACGTGCGCCACGTGCGGATTTCGTGTCTTTTTTTCGTATACTACCTCTGCGTGCTCTGCAATTTTGATGTTTCCTTCCTTACCTTTCCCTATTTCCCTTCTTATCCCTTCCATAACTTGTTTCCCTTTCTCTGTTCCCCTCACGTGTTTGACGACTATCAATGGGTTCCTATTTTTTGCGCTCTCCACTTGAAGATTGTCCTTACTTCCGATCCTCTGCTTCATCCTTTCCGCTTCCGCTTCGTTATCGAACCCAAAGATAGCCTTCTGTCCCTTTGCCTTCCTTATTTTACTCACCTCGAACCATTCCCCCATTCCGTCTTTGTCGACCGAGTCTTTTACCATCTCTATAACCTGGTCACTCGTTTTGGTTACGTCGGTCGACTTTACTATTATAGAGTGTAGGGTTTTGGGGAGTGGTACCGTCTTTTTCCTTATTACTTCCGCAAACGTTCCCTCTTCCTTCCTTCCTTTGCCTTCTTCTCTGTTTTCCTTTCCCATATTCTTCTTGATTTCTTCTATTATTCTGCTACTTTTGCTCACTATCTCTCTGATATTTTTTTGCTCTAATTCTATGCTTGTGCTTTCCTTCTCTCTTTTGTTTATCTTTTCCAATACCTCACTTATTTTTTGTTTCTCCTTCCTAGTTTCTTCCTTCCTTTCTTCTTCAATTCTCTCCAGTCTCTCCTGTACTTCCATTATCTTTTTAACTTCGGTTTTTTCTGCCATTTTTCCAATGGCTTCTTTGGTCTTCTTGCTGTCTTCTTTTTGCTCCTTCAGCATTTCCTTCATCTCTCTTATTTCTTCTTCTTGCCTTTTCAGTCTCTCACTTATCTCCTTGAACTCCTTTTTTTCTATCATTCTATCTACAATTTCCTTTTGCATGTATCCTATTATCTTCGCTGTTATATTTATTTCCTGCTTTTCACTTACTTTGTTTCCCTTTTGTTCCATTATTCCTGTCTTCTCATTCCCTTTCATCTCATACTCGTCGACCCTTCCTGCTAGCTCTTTCACTATTTCTATCAATTCCAACGATTTTTCTGTTATTTGTGCTTTATTTTCTTTTGTTACCGACCTAATTGCTCCTTTGGGTTCCATTTGCTCCTTAATGTTCCTTTGTGCGTCAACTGCCCTTCTTTTGAGGTCGCGCGTGTCCATCCCAGGCCATAGGTTGACCATCTTTAGCCCAGTTTCCTGTGCGTTATCAGCCGCCGGGGGCGTGGCGGGGGTCGTGGGGTTCGGCTGGGACTTAGCCTTTTCTTTTTGTTTTGTGTCTAATCCTATTCCTAAGCCCGTTGTCTTACTCATTTTGTTGTCTGTAACTGTAACTGATTTCCTAGCTAGGTTTGAGCGATCGGTTATGTTGTCTTTGCTGGTATACATTTTGACTGACACAACACGATTCTACTCTGAGAACCAGACTTAGATTTGTTTGTACTAGTTGTAGAATAAGTTAACACGTAAATTAGAATTAAATTAAATCTGTATAAGTTGTAAAAATGTTTATAGGGACGGACAAGTTAAAATTAAAATTAAAATTAAAATTAAGAGTTAAAAGTTTGTATAAGTTATAAAAGAAGGGGACGATAACAACACACGTTTAAGATATTAAATAATGTCAAATCAAATAAAATAATATAAAATAAAATAATGTCAAATCAAAATGAATAAATAATGTCAATCAAATAAAATACAACCTAACACTAATGACTAGAATTTTCCAGTATACCTATGCGACTGTTGACTAGAAGTTTGTGTATTATTCGGGTGTGTAGTGAGTGCCGTGTATATGCGCCTGTACTGTGTCCTGTATGTCTGTATGTGTATGTTATGTATGTGTGTGTTTGTATATCTAGGGAGTAGCTTCGTCAATTTTCTACAGCAACCCAGATGTGAGACTGCGGGTTGTCAATAAATCCTTCGCTTTTACTATTCTAAAATGCGGTAGAATTGAAGGAAGTTAGAATTCAAAGTTCTCTTCGTAAGATGTCAATATTATAATTTTTATGAAGGGCTTAGCTTCTGTCTTCAATCACAGTCTTAATTATTATAAATGAAGTTCGAAAAGAGTTAAAAGATTTATAAATGTCTATTTAAATAAAATTGTAAAGTTAAAAACTTATGTCTAATATCACAGTCAATCCTTAATTTAGTCAATTACAATAAATAGAATAAAGTAACCTTGTAAAGTTTGTAAAATTTTGAAAAACTTATGTCTATTATCACAGTCAAATTTAAAATTAACACCTTAGCCTAAGTCAGAGTAAATATGTGAAATTTTGTATAAGTTTTATAAAACCATCTGTCAATATTGTCTTATTTGTACACAGTTGGTGTATATGGCCAACTTGTCAATACTATACTATTTTTCTGTTCCACTAATCTCTCTTTTGTTTCAGGTCACCAGCGACGAGTCCTGCGGTTACAGAACACGGCGTGGCAACGGTGGAGACGGAGGACACCACTAGTCTAGAGAGGTAAGTGAACCTTGTTCCTTACTACTGAAATCTTACTAACTATTCAATTTTTCAAAACTTACTTTTTATTTGCAGTGCCCTCTTGGACTATCTGCAACCGTCCTGTTATACCCTGTCGATAGTCCTCCTCGTCCCGAATCCGATGGTGCAAGCCGCGTGATCCTACGACCCCTGGTTCCGGAGTTACAGGCCCCGCCGCCAAAACTCACTTAACCGACACCGACGGCGGCAAAGGAGGTAGTGTGTTTCGGCCGCGGACTGAGGGAACGAGGGCTCCAGGCGTCGCGGGGTCACTGCTATTCGGTCCTGTGGGACCTACCGGACGCGTCACGACTAGGACTGGGTAAGGTGGAGTAGGGTGGACTTGGTAAGTACACAGAATTTGTTTATATTTAAATTAAGGCTTATATCTGATATATTTGGTCAATGCTAAAAGTAAGTTTGTCTATGTTTTTATTTCAGTCTATCTTATAACTATTACACCTTAACCTAAGTCAATATAAAAGAATAAAATTGTATAAGTTTTATAAAAACAGTCACCTAATACTAACTAATATTTACTACTTTGTACACAGTTGGTGTAAATGGCCAACTTGTCAATTTTAACACTTACTTTGCTAACTAACCTTCCCTTTTTTCTGTTACAGGTTACCGGCGGTGAGTCCTGCGGTCACAGTTCACGGCGCGGCAACGGTGGAGTCAGATGGTACCACTAGTATAGGGAGGTAAGTCAACACGTATTTTTAAAATAATTTTCCTAATAAAATTTCAGACTTTTTAAAACTTAATTTTTATTTTCAGTGCCCTCCTGGACTACTCGCATCCGTCCGCTGGTACCCCGTCGATAGTCCTCCTCGTCCCGGTTCCGGCAGTGAAAGCCGCGTGATCCTACGACCCCTGGTTCCGAAGTTACAAGCCCCGCCGCCAAAACTCACTTAACCGACACCGACGGCGGCAAAGGAGGTTGTGTGTTTCGGCCGCGGACTGAGGGAACGAGGGCTCCAGGCGTCGCGGGGTCACTGCTATTCGGTCCTGTTGGACCTACCGGACACGTCACGACTAGGACTGGGGTTGGGCGGGGTAGGGCGGATAGGGCGGGGTAGGGCGGGCGGGCGCAGAACGTGCGGCGATGTACCTCGGGTGCTGGCGGTTGTCGGCGGCTCCTCTCCTGTGGCTCCGGACGTGCAGGTACTTGCTGCGATGGTGGTCGGGCCGGGTCGGCACGTTTCGGAGTCGCTGCAGTGGTCCAGGCGTTCGCAGGTACTTCCCACGGATCAGCGCGTCGCCTGGGGTCGCTACGTAATGCCTACGAGCAATCTGCGAACAGTTTTTTCATTAATCCGGCAGTTTCAGTTTAGATGGCTGCTGCGGCCTAAAAAACGGATTTGCTTTCCCTCGAAGATTTAGTCCAGGTTACAAGACCAAAATAACCTGACCCGTCGTTGGCCCGCAACCTCACACTTCCCTTGACAAGGCGGGGGTCTAACTATACTGGTCATCCCTTTTAACACTTGTTAGCCCCGTTTTTAGGGATTGTGGTGTTGCCGGGTTCTTCGACAGGGTCTGGCTAGATTTGGGGACACTAAAGGGTTCACTTTTACACAGTTATTTTTCGAAATATACTATAGTTTTACTAAATTTTAAGTCACTGCTTTTTTCACTTTATTGTCAACTATATCACTATGTTCTGTCTAAGTTTTTTGCACTAATTTTTGTTTGTTTCCTATTTGTTCTCACCTTAACACGTTGTATACTGTTTTAAATTATTGTTTATAGTCTATTTTGTCAGTTCTTATCACTAATTATACCTATTTTTATACTTTTTAAGTTTCAATATTTTTCACTTTAGTCACTGTTTTCTCCTTACTGTCAACTGTTCTCTATTTTCTGTCTAAGTTTTTCCACACTAAAGCTGTTTATTTCCTGGGGATTTTTACCCAATCACGTTCTATATTACTTAAATTTATTGTTTTTAGCTTGTTTTGTCAGTTTTAATAACTATTTATATCAATTTTTATGTTATTTGAGTTTCACTATTTTCACTCTGGTACTTAACCTACATTGTTCTCTGTTCACTTATTTTAGTCTTTTTCTGCTATTTTTCTCACTTTTTGATTGTTTTTGCTTATTAATTAGGTTCTTAACGTCTAGCACTTACTGTTTAGTGTATATTTTGCCGGTTCTATTCTGTCTTAACACGGTTTTTAAGAGATTTTAAGTTTCACTTTGTTGTTTTTTCTTGTCAAAAAGTCAAGAAGTGTCACTCGGCGGCACTTTGTGAGCGTTATTTCTTCGCCGTTCCAGGGCCTAGAAAGGTGCTACTTGCACCGCTGGGTCCGGAGCAGTCCCGGCCTCGATCCCACACCGACTGCCGACCTCCGCCTCCCGGGGGTCCCGCAGGAACACCCGCCACAAGCAGCGAGACCGTCGATTTCGATGGCCCACAAACTTGCGACGGCTATATCTCGGGACTCCGACGTTGTAGAACCTCGGGAGTCGCAACGCCAGGTGCAGGAGAGGCCAGAGAAGGCCCGTGGATGCAATCCCGGCCTCCGGGAACGACGGGAACACTCTTGTGGTTTCGTGTGAAATGTCAACACAATCACACAGTTTTGTTTTGTCACTTAAACACTATATTAAAGTCTACAAACACTATCACACTATATTTAAGCTATATATAACACGTTAAACTACAATTTAAGACTAGAAACACACTAAAACTTAATGAAATAAAAATTTAAAAATTTGCTAGGGTTAAGTACGGGGTTAGGGATGTCAACCCGAAGAGCGCGAAACTCAAACTGGGTTAGGTTAGGTTAGGTTAGGTTAGGTTAGGTTCCCCCCCGAGTTGCGTCCACCTTGTCGTGGTGGGGGGGCTCAGTAGCCGCTCACCATAGCAAGCCAGCTATGTTGGGCGGTGAAGCGAAGAGACGCATTAGGTAGGTACACTTCACATTCGCTCATACACTTACACACAACTCACATTCTCACACACACACATCACACACCCTCACACACACTACACACCAATAGGTGGGTGCCCTTGCCTTAACTGGCCGGGGCACGTGTTAGCATAGGTGCCTCCCGCGAAAGCGGGGATGGGTGGTTCGGGCTTGCCTTTACCGGCCGGCCCCGTGGAGAGACCACGTTAAAAAACCCGAAAGGTAAGTTGGTGGTGCGGGGCGAGGCCTGTGTGGCCGCCCGGTGGCGGTCGTAACCGCACCCCCAGGGGGGGTACCTGCCGCCCCCTCCCTTGGGTAACAAAGTTAGGCTTCATGGGTGCCGAACCGGCTCCGGCCCTATGTGACCTTTTAAATCCGTGTACTCGTGGGAATGTTATGGAGTATCTCAAAAGCACACAAACTAATTCATCGGACGAGAAGGAGAAGAAGAGAGAGAGGAGAGAAAGGCGCGAAGTGCGCAGGCGTGAGAAGGAGCTGAAAACGCTCGGAAAGACAGACGTGGGGCGTAATAGCCTTGAGCGGAGCGAGGATGCCGAAAGGCCTAGAAGCCCTACCAAGGGCCCGTATGTCAGGCTCGAACGGCTAAGTAGCATTGACCAGCTGAAGAGGAAGGAGTTGATAGAAGATCTCGATCTGTCCTCCTCTGGTACAGACACAGACAGGGTATCCCTGAGTGGGTACCACTCTCCAGCTGAGAGTATTGCTAGCAACGCCACAATGGCAAGCACAAAGAGGACATATAGTTCCGATAGTGACGATCAGACAGGCGCCAATAAAGCATCTGCTACCTCCACCGGCCCTGGGATAGGCCGTGGTCGTGGTCGCCCCCCCAGTACTGGGGAGTACGTTGGGCTGGCAAAGGCCAAGAAACACCTCCTCGAGGTGGAAAGGGAGGCGATGCGGCTTGAGGCCGAGAAAGACATAGAGTCTGCCGCCTCAGCCGCTAGAGAACTTCGGCGTAAATATCCGACCAAGTCGGAATTACAAAAGAGGGCTGCAGGCGGCGAAGCAGTAAATGTCCCGGTCGAAACACAGACGACACAGGGCCTCAAAGAGAGAATTGCTGGCGACATCTCGTCAATAAACTACGTCGCTAGCCACTCAGGGAAGCTACAAGGTCGGTTCATAGCCTACCTGAAAAATGCTGCGCTCAGTGTCGCGAGCGTCGTGGAGGAGTTAAGCCAGCGCACTGTCACTGACGAGACAGCTTTACTCCAGGCCGAGAACGCGAAGATTAAGGCCGATATGGCGGAGCTCCGCAAAGAACTTGCGTCTATCAGAGAGGAGATGGCTAGGGCGAGAAATAGTCTCCCCACGATGCCGCAACCTTTGTCCTCAGGAGTTGGTGGACAACCCGCTTCGGCTGAGGCAGCTAAACAGCCGGCCGCAGTGCGTGCCCTCCCAGAGGCAAGTCTAGTGGAGGAGCTGAAACGCTCCCTCATCGTCGAGGTCGGGACGATGATCAACGCCCGCCTACAGGTTTTGGAGGAGAGATTGCCCCCTGCCCCCATAATGCGACCGCCACTTGCGGCCGACAAGGCAAGGGCGCTAAAGGCGTCACCGCCCTCCATGGAGACGGATGTCAACCCGGCAGTGCCTTTGGTCACTGATGACAAAGGCAAAGGGAAGGGGAAGGGGAAGGGGAAAGGGAAGGGCAAGAGCTCCCTGCCACAGGTAACTCCCGCTGCCAATCCCGGCCCCTCCACCTCCACCGCTGCTCCCGGACCTCCTGCCGCCGTTGCCGGGCCCTCCAGTGCCCCTCACGGCTCCCCCCCTCAGCCGCCCGCTCCATCTGGAGCTTGGACGACCGTCGGGAAAAACGGCAGGAAGGCCCCGAAAAAGAAGAAGGAGGCTGCCCAACAGCCCCCTAAGGCTAAAAAGCCCAAGTTGCGGGTCCACCGTACTGCTGGTATCGTGGTTACCCTCCAGCCAGAGGCAGAGGGACGTGGTGAAACTTACGCCGCAGTCTTGGCTGAGGCAAAGTCCCGCATTGACTGGCGAGCGCTGGGAATAGACGGGGTCCGAATTGACAGGACGGCGACAGGGGCCCGGATAATCAAGATCCCAGGTCCAGCCAGGGTGGAGCAGGCAGCCGCTCTCGAGGCTAAAATTACCGAGACTCTCTCGGCTGACCGGGTCCGGGTCTATCGACCGGTCGCAACGGCGGATCTTCGCGTCACCGGTCTTGACGACTCCGTGACGGCGGCCGAGCTCACGGCCGCAATTGCTAACGTCGGTAACTGCTCTGCGGACGCGGTCAAGACCGGTGACATCCGTTTTGAGTCGCGCGGAATGGGGTCGGCATTTGTACGCTGCCCAGCGGAGGCCGCCAGGAAGGTAACGGAGAGCGGCCGCTTGCTTGTGGGCTGGGTCTCAGCGACCGTCAAGCTGCTGCAGCCCCGAGTACAGCGGTGCTTCCGTTGCCTAGAGGTGGGGCACGTGCGAGCAAAGTGCCAGTCGGCTGTTGACCGCAGTAACATATGTTACAGATGCGGTCAACCAGACCACAAAGCCGGAGCCTGTGCGGCGGCCATGCACTGCGCCCTGTGCGCTGCTGCCGGCCTGCCGGCCACGCACAAAGTTGGCACGAAAGCCTGCAAGGAGCCCAAGGCTCAAAAGAAGAAGCCTGCCAAGGGTGCGTCGTCCCGCCCCATTACAGTTGCCCAAGACGTCTCCACGGAGGCGATGGATGAGGTGGTCGATGTTCCGGCTCCTTAATGGATCACGGCCCCTCCCATCGCTTCCTGCAGACGAACCTCAATCACTGCTGGGATGCCCAAAACCTCCTGGTGGCATCCCTTACAGAGTGGTGCATTGAGGTTGCAGTGGTGGCGGACCCTTATAATGTCCCCTTGGGGAGTAACTGGCTTGCGGATGCGACTACCCCGCGACCACTGGTCGCGGTAATCCCAGCCAGCTCCCTCTGTGTGCCGCCCCTCCGTTTCATCGCTCGCGGCGTTGGATACGTCGCGGTGCGATGGAGGGACATAGTCGTGGTCGGAGTGTATTTTACGCCAAACCGGCCCGACCGGGAATTTGAGGTCTTCCTAGAAGAGGTTGGGGTCCTTCTGGACCGGACACAACCTCTTCCGGCTCTCGTCCTGGGAGACTTCAATTCCTGGTCCACTCGGTGGGGTAGCACACAGGCCAATTCTAGAGGAAGGCTTCTGGAGCGCTGGATCGACTCGTTTGATCTGTCGCCGCTCAATAGGGGTGCGACAAGCACCTTCGTGCGATGGCGGGCCCAGTCGATTGTGGACATCACACTCGCCAGCCCCGCCGTCGCCCGAAGGGTGCATGACTGGCGGGTTGAGGAGGCGGAGACTCTCTCTGATCACCTCTACATCAGATTTGAGATCTCCGCCCACACCTCGCCCCCAGTCCAGTCGTTCCCCCGGGCTGAACGCCCGAGATGGGCCCTCAAGCAGATGGATAAGGAGCTCTTGGAGGAGGCCTCCATCATTCAGGCGTGGGTGCCCGTACCCGAATCCCTGAATGATGTGAACGTAGAGGCGGAACGGCTCACGAGGGTGATGGCGAGCGTCTGTGACGCGTCGATGCCCCGGGTCAAGCCGCGAGCTCGCTCGCGGCAAGTGTACTGGTGGAGCGCGGAGATTGCCACGCTACGCGCCTCTTGCGTGGCAATGCGCCGCCAGTACCAGAGACACCGGAGGCGTCGACACGGTCGGCCCCGTGAGCCTGACGAGCCGGACCCGGTCGAAGACCGCCTCTACGAGGCCTGGAGGACGGGGAGGAGGGCCTTGAGCAAGGCCATAAACGCGGCAAAAGACAGAGCACGTGAAGAAATGCTCGACACTCTGAGTCAAGACCCATGGGGGCGCCCCTACCGTTCGGCTAGGGGCAAGCTCCGTCCATGGGCACCTCCACTGACCCAGTCGCTCGAGCCGGAATTTGTCGGGCGGGTCGTCGCTTCGCTCTTCCCGCAAAGGGCGGAACACAATCCGCCAAGCATGGCTCCGCCACCAGCTACAGAGCCGGCACCTCTGGAGGAGGACTCCACTGAGGTAACTTCCTCGGAGATGAGGATGGTCCTCCGTCGCCTCAGCGCGAAGAGCACCGCCCCTGGGCCTGACGGCATACCGGGGCGCGCGGTCGTTCTCGCCTCCAGGCACTTGGAGGACCATTTTCGGGGGCTGTTTTCCGCCTGCCTCGCGCGTGGGGAGTTCCCAGCTCGATGGCGGGTAGGCAGCCTCATACTCCTGAGGAAGGAGGGGCGGCCGGAGGACTCGCCGTCGGCGTACCGCCCGATTATCCTCCTCGATGAGGGGTGTAAACTCCTCGAGAGGATAATCGCGGCGCGCCTAACGAGCCACCTCACCCGTACCGGGCCGGATTTATCGGTAAACCAGTACGGGTTCCGGAGGGAGCGCTCGACGGTGGGGGCTATCCTCCGGGTGAAAGCCCTGGCGGAGGAGGCCGTGGCCCGGGGAGAGGTGCTGTTGGCTGTATCACTCGATATAGCCAACGCCTTCAACACTCTCCCCTGGGCCTGCATCAGAGAGGCGCTCCGATTTCATCGGATACCGGATTACCTGTGCCGCTCGGTGGAGGCATATCTGACGGACCGTTGGGTATCCTACGATACCAGCGCGGGAACACAACGGTGGAAAATGACCTGTGGGGTTCCGCAGGGGTCGGTCCTAGGTCCGCTCCTGTGGAACCTCGGGTACGACTGGGTGTTGCGCGGCGCTCTACTTCATGGCGTTTCAATTACTTGCTACGCCGACGACACCCTCGTCACAGCCCGAGGCAAGACCTGCCGGGAGGCGTCCATCCTCGCCACGGCCGGCACTGCCCACGTCATTGGCAGAATTCGCCGTCTAGGCCTTGAAGTGGCTCTGCAGAAAACGGAAGCCATAATCTTCTGCGGCCCGGGAGTCCGCCCGCCGAGAGACTTCCATCTGACGATTGGCGGGGTACGAGTGGTCATCGGGTCGACCCTGAAATATCTGGGACTAACCCTAGACACTCGTTGGAGATTTGACGCCCATTTCGGACGTCTAATCCCGAAGTTGGTGGGGGCGGCGGGGCCACTTGCCCGGCTCCTGCCCAATATTGGGGGTCCGAGTGTGGCCACGAGGCGACTCTACCTCGGTATCCTACGCTCCATGGCTCTCTACGGAGCCCCGGTGTGGGCCGTGAACATCCCTGGTGGCGTCATCAGCAGACTCTTGCAGGTGCAGAGGCTGATGGCCATCAGGGTGACACGGGCATACCGCACCGTTTCGGGCGAGGCAGCTGCCGTTCTTGCCGGTTCCATTCCGTGGGACCTGGAGGCGAGAGCCCTCGCGTCACTCTACGAGTGGCGCGAGGAGGCGCGTAACCGGGGCGACCGACCGGCGCTCAGGGTGGTGGAGGAGCGCCGGGAGGAGCTCCGCCAGGCCCAGCTGGCGGAGTGGCGGCGGCGGCTGCAAGAGCCTGGAGCGGGCCACTGGACCATATCGGGTATACAGCCCGTTTTGGAAGAATGGACGGACAGGTCCCATGGGGCCTTATCATTTCGTCTGACACAAGTGCTTTCCGGACACGGGTGCTTCGGGAAGTACTTGTGTCGGATTAACAGGGAGGCTGATGAGCGGTGCCACCATTGCCCTAGCAACTGTGACACCGCTCAACATACAATAGAGGCGTGCCCAGCCTGGGCTGCACCCAGGGAGGAGATGACGAGCGTCATCGGGCAGGACCTAACACTGCCGGCTATTATCTCGGCCATCCTTGCCAGTGACGAAAACTGGCAAGCGTTGCGCCGTTTCGCCGAAAATGTCATGGCGATAAAGGAGGAAGCGGAACGGGCCCGCGAGCTGCTTAACGGCACTCATGGCCCCAGACGTTGCAGACGCCGGGTGCGTAACGACAGGTTACCACCCTAACCTGGCTTTTGGCGGCGGGCTCGGGGGAGTCCGTCGCCGAACACTGAGCCCGAGATGGCGGCGGCGTTAACACGCCGCCTCTCGAGAGGGTTTTTCCCTAGCCAGGGTTTTTGTGAGGAGGTCTGGCGAGACCGACCGCAGTTGGGGCTTACGGCTGTAGTGCTACAGCGGATTCTCCCGTAAGCCCCGACACTTTTGCGGAAAGGCGTCGCAATGCCGTCAGGTTTTTAGTGGGTAGGCCGGTCCCTTCTGGACCGGAGAGCCCCACATAACTCATCGCCTCCCCCGGGGCGATGGGTATGCAATTCAATGCATTTTCCTGACGCAAAAAAAAAAAAAAAAAAAAAAAGGTTAGGTTAGGTTAGGTTAGGTTAGGTTAGGTTAGGTTAGGTTAGGTTAGGTTAGGTTAGGTTAGGTTAGGTTAGGTTAGGTTAGGTTAGGTTAGGTTAGGTTAGGTTAGGTTAGGTTAGGTTAGGTTAGGTTAGGTTAGGTTAGGTTAGGTTAGGTTAGGTTAGGTTAGGTTAGGTTAGGTTAGGTTAGGTTAGGTTAGGTTAGGTTAGGTTAGGTTAGGTTAGGTTAGGTTAGGTTAGGTTAGGTTAGGTTAGGTTAGGTTAGGTTAGGTTAGGTTAGGTTAGGTTAGGTTAGGTTAGGTTAGGTTAGGTTAGGTTAGGTTAGGTTAGGTTAGGTTAGGTTTTTTTTTTTTTTTTTGTTTTAATTCCCCCGGGTAAGGGGTTTCGGTCCTACCTCTGGCGTTACCAGAGCCTTTTTCCACATTAACCTTTCTCATACTATTTTTTTGTAAAGTACACTATTACTACAGAAAATCATACTACTGATTGTAATTTTTAAAGTCCATTTAAAAGATAAAAGTCAATTTAAAATATAAAAGCATATAATAATAATTGTCAATTGATCATAAAAGTTTGTAAAAGTTGTAAAGTTGATAAGATAATAATTATGTTAAAATCATATAAGACGAACACAAACACGTTAAAACACTTTGGATTGGGGTCCATCTCTAGAGCTCTGCCTTTTCTCATTCTTACTTTCATTCATTCCCTAGTCTCTTGGTCTTATTTAAGACCAGTAGTCAGGGCCGTCATTTGTTCCTCTCAATCACCTGTTTTGCCACTTGGCAGCAGAACTCCAGGAACGGGCCCCTCCTGTCCCGATCTGCCATTAAGTCCCTTGCCGATTCCTCCGTTATCTCCCTCTCTAGTTTGCGCGACGCGTCATATCTAAGACGGCCATATACGGGGCAGTCAAAGAGGATGTGCGTGAGTGATTCAGACGCCCCAGGTTCGCAGATGCACGACGGGTCCTCCTTGCACTTGAATAAATTCAAGTATTCCGAGAACCCGCCGTGCCCCGTTAGAACCTGGGTCTGCGTTTTCTCCTGCTTCATCCCTCTGACCACCCCGTACGCCGCCCTTGCGTCGGGGAAGAACAACTTAGTGGTTCTAGCTTTTTGTTCCGACCCGTACCTCAGATTCCATTCGTCAATCGACTTGGAACGAATCTGTCGCTTGACGAATGAAACCGGGGGTTAGGTTAGGTTAGGTTAGGTTAGGTTAGGTTAGGTTAGGTTAGGTTAGGTTAGGTTAGGTTAGGTTAGGTTAGGTTAGGTTAGGTTAGGTTAGGTTAGGTTAGGTTAGGTTAGGTTAGGTTAGGTTAGGTTAGGTTAGGTTAGGTTAGGTTAGGTTAGGTTAGGTTAGGTTAGGTTAGGTTAGGTTAGGTTAGGTTAGGTTAGGTTAGGTTAGGTTAGGTTAGGTTAGGTTAGGTTAGGTTAGGTTAGGTTAGGTTAGGTTAGGTTAGGTTAGGTTAGGTTAGGTTAGGTTAGGTTAGGTTAGGTTAGGTTAGGTTAGGTTAGGTTAGGTTAGGTTAGGTTAGGTTAGGTTAGGTTAGGTTAGGTTAGGTTAGGTTAGGTTAGGTTAGGTTAGGTTAGGTTAGGTTAGGTTAGGTTAGGTTAGGTTAGGTTAGGTTAGGTTAGGTTAGGTTAGGTTAGGTTAGGTTAGGTTAGGTTAGGTTAGGTTAGGTTAGGTTAGGTTAGGTTAGGTTAGGTTAGGTTAGGTTAGGTTAGGTTAGGTTAGGTTAGGTTAGGTTAGGTTAGGTTAGGTTAGGTTAGGTTAGGTTAGGTTAGGTTAGGTTAGGTTAGGTTAGGTTAGGTTAGGTTAGGTTAGGTTAGGTTAGGTTAGGTTAGGTTAGGTTAGGTTAGGTTAGGTTAGGTTAGGTTAGGTTAGGTTAGGTTAGGTTAGGTTAGGTTAGGTTAGGTTAGGTTAGGTTAGGTTAGGTTAGGTTAGGTTAGGTTAGGTTAGGTTAGGTTAGGTTAGGTTAGGTTAGGTTAGGTTAGGTTAGGTTAGGTTAGGTTAGGTTAGGTTAGGTTAGGTTAGGTTAGGTTAGGTTAGGTTAGGTTAGGTTAGGTTAGGTTAGGTTAGGTTAGGTTAGGTTAGGTTAGGTTAGGTTAGGTTAGGTTAGGTTAGGTTAGGTTAGGTTAGGTTAGGTTAGGTTAGGTTAGGTTAGGTTAGGTTAGGTTAGGTTAGGTTAGGTTAGGTTAGGTTAGGTTAGGTTAGGTTAGGTTAGGTTAGGTTAGGTTAGGTTAGGTTAGGTTAGGTTAGGTTAGGTTAGGTTAGGTTAGGTTAGGTTAGGTTAGGTTAGGTTAGGTTAGGTTAGGTTAGGTTAGGTTAGGTTAGGTTAGGTTAGGTTAGGTTAGGTTAGGTTAGGTTAGGTTAGGTTAGGTTAGGTTAGGTTAGGTTAGGTTAGGTTAGGTTAGGTTAGGTTAGGTTAGGTTAGGTTAGGTTAGGTTAGGTTAGGTTAGGTTAGGTTAGGTTAGGTTAGGTTAGGTTAGGTTAGGTTAGGTTAGGTTAGGTTAGGTTAGGTTAGGTTAGGTTAGGTTAGGTTAGGTTAGGTTAGGTTAGGTTAGGTTAGGTTAGGTTAGGTTAGGTTAGGTTAGGTTAGGTTAGGTTAGGTTAGGTTAGGTTAGGTTAGGTTAGGTTAGGTTAGGTTAGGTTAGGTTAGGTTAGGTTAGGTTAGGTTAGGTTAGGTTAGGTTAGGTTAGGTTAGGTTAGGTTAGGTTAGGTTAGGTTAGGTTAGGTTAGGTTAGGTTAGGTTAGGTTAGGTTAGGTTAGGTTAGGTTAGGTTAGGTTAGGTTAGGTTAGGTTAGGTTAGGTTAGGTTAGGTTAGGTTAGGTTAGGTTAGGTTAGGTTAGGTTAGGTTAGGTTAGGTTAGGTTAGGTTAGGTTAGGTTAGGTTAGGTTAGGTTAGGTTAGGTTAGGTTAGGTTAGGTTAGGTTAGGTTAGGTTAGGTTAGGTTAGGTTAGGTTAGGTTAGGTTAGGTTAGGTTAGGTTAGGTTAGGTTAGGTTAGGTTAGGTTAGGTTAGGTTAGGTTAGGTTAGGTTAGGTTAGGTTAGGTTAGGTTAGGTTAGGTTAGGTTAGGTTAGGTTAGGTTAGGTTAGGTTAGGTTAGGTTAGGTTAGGTTAGGTTAGGTTAGGTTAGGTTAGGTTAGGTTAGGTTAGGTTAGGTTAGGTTAGGTTAGGTTAGGTTAGGTTAGGTTAGGTTAGGTTAGGTTAGGTTAGGTTAGGTTAGGTTAGGTTAGGTTAGGTTAGGTTAGGTTAGGTTAGGTTAGGTTAGGTTAGGTTAGGTTAGGTTAGGTTAGGTTAGGTTAGGTTAGGTTAGGTTAGGTTAGGTTAGGTTAGGTTAGGTTAGGTTAGGTTAGGTTAGGTTAGGTTAGGTTAGGTTAGGTTAGGTTAGGTTAGGTTAGGTTAGGTTAGGTTAGGTTAGGTTAGGTTAGGTTAGGTTAGGTTAGGTTAGGTTAGGTTAGGTTAGGTTAGGTTAGGTTAGGTTAGGTTAGGTTAGGTTAGGTTAGGTTAGGTTAGGTTAGGTTAGGTTAGGTTAGGTTAGGTTAGGTTAGGTTAGGTTAGGTTAGGTTAGGTTAGGTTAGGTTAGGTTAGGTTAGGTTAGGTTAGGTTAGGTTAGGTTAGGTTAGGTTAGGTTAGGTTAGGTTAGGTTAGGTTAGGTTAGGTTAGGTTAGGTTAGGTTAGGTTAGGTTAGGTTAGGTTAGGTTAGGTTAGGTTAGGTTAGGTTAGGTTAGGTTAGGTTAGGTTAGGTTAGGTTAGGTTAGGTTAGGTTAGGTTAGGTTAGGTTAGGTTAGGTTAGGTTAGGTTAGGTTAGGTTAGGTTAGGTTAGGTTAGGTTAGGTTAGGTTAGGTTAGGTTAGGTTAGGTTAGGTTAGGTTAGGTTAGGTTAGGTTAGGTTAGGTTAGGTTAGGTTAGGTTAGGTTAGGTTAGGTTAGGTTAGGTTAGGTTAGGTTAGGTTAGGTTAGGTTAGGTTAGGTTAGGTTAGGTTAGGTTAGGTTAGGTTAGGTTAGGTTAGGTTAGGTTAGGTTAGGTTAGGTTAGGTTAGGTTAGGTTAGGTTAGGTTAGGTTAGGTTAGGTTAGGTTAGGTTAGGTTAGGTTAGGTTAGGTTAGGTTAGGTTAGGTTAGGTTAGGTTAGGTTAGGTTAGGTTAGGTTAGGTTAGGTTAGGTTAGGTTAGGTTAGGTTAGGTTAGGTTAGGTTAGGTTAGGTTAGGTTAGGTTAGGTTAGGTTAGGTTAGGTTAGGTTAGGTTAGGTTAGGTTAGGTTAGGTTAGGTTAGGTTAGGTTAGGTTAGGTTAGGTTAGGTTAGGTTAGGTTAGGTTAGGTTAGGTTAGGTTAGGTTAGGTTAGGTTAGGTTAGGTTAGGTTAGGTTAGGTTAGGTTAGGTTAGGTTAGGTTAGGTTAGGTTAGGTTAGGTTAGGTTAGGTTAGGTTAGGTTAGGTTAGGTTAGGTTAGGTTAGGTTAGGTTAGGTTAGGTTAGGTTAGGTTAGGTTAGGTTAGGTTAGGTTAGGTTAGGTTAGGTTAGGTTAGGTTAGGTTAGGTTAGGTTAGGTTAGGTTAGGTTAGGTTAGGTTAGGTTAGGTTAGGTTAGGTTAGGTTAGGTTAGGTTAGGTTAGGTTAGGTTAGGTTAGGTTAGGTTAGGTTAGGTTAGGTTAGGTTAGGTTAGGTTAGGTTAGGTTAGGTTAGGTTAGGTTAGGTTAGGTTAGGTTAGGTTAGGTTAGGTTAGGTTAGGTTAGGTTAGGTTAGGTTAGGTTAGGTTAGGTTAGGTTAGGTTAGGTTAGGTTAGGTTAGGTTAGGTTAGGTTAGGTTAGGTTAGGTTAGGTTAGGTTAGGTTAGGTTAGGTTAGGTTAGGTTAGGTTAGGTTAGGTTAGGTTAGGTTAGGTTAGGTTAGGTTAGGTTAGGTTAGGTTAGGTTAGGTTAGGTTAGGTTAGGTTAGGTTAGGTTAGGTTAGGTTAGGTTAGGTTAGGTTAGGTTAGGTTAGGTTAGGTTAGGTTAGGTTAGGTTAGGTTAGGTTAGGTTAGGTTAGGTTAGGTTAGGTTAGGTTAGGTTAGGTTAGGTTAGGTTAGGTTAGGTTAGGTTAGGTTAGGTTAGGTTAGGTTAGGTTAGGTTAGGTTAGGTTAGGTTAGGTTAGGTTAGGTTAGGTTAGGTTAGGTTAGGTTAGGTTAGGTTAGGTTAGGTTAGGTTAGGTTAGGTTAGGTTAGGTTAGGTTAGGTTAGGTTAGGTTAGGTTAGGTTAGGTTAGGTTAGGTTAGGTTAGGTTAGGTTAGGTTAGGTTAGGTTAGGTTAGGTTAGGTTAGGTTAGGTTAGGTTAGGTTAGGTTAGGTTAGGTTAGGTTAGGTTAGGTTAGGTTAGGTTAGGTTAGGTTAGGTTAGGTTAGGTTAGGTTAGGTTAGGTTAGGTTAGGTTAGGTTAGGTTAGGTTAGGTTAGGTTAGGTTAGGTTAGGTTAGGTTAGGTTAGGTTAGGTTAGGTTAGGTTAGGTTAGGTTAGGTTAGGTTAGGTTAGGTTAGGTTAGGTTAGGTTAGGTTAGGTTAGGTTAGGTTAGGTTAGGTTAGGTTAGGTTAGGTTAGGTTAGGTTAGGTTAGGTTAGGTTAGGTTAGGTTAGGTTAGGTTAGGTTAGGTTAGGTTAGGTTAGGTTAGGTTAGGTTAGGTTAGGTTAGGTTAGGTTAGGTTAGGTTAGGTTAGGTTAGGTTAGGTTAGGTTAGGTTAGGTTAGGTTAGGTTAGGTTAGGTTAGGTTAGGTTAGGTTAGGTTAGGTTAGGTTAGGTTAGGTTAGGTTAGGTTAGGTTAGGTTAGGTTAGGTTAGGTTAGGTTAGGTTAGGTTAGGTTAGGTTAGGTTAGGTTAGGTTAGGTTAGGTTAGGTTAGGTTAGGTTAGGTTAGGTTAGGTTAGGTTAGGTTAGGTTAGGTTAGGTTAGGTTAGGTTAGGTTAGGTTAGGTTAGGTTAGGTTAGGTTAGGTTAGGTTAGGTTAGGTTAGGTTAGGTTAGGTTAGGTTAGGTTAGGTTAGGTTAGGTTAGGTTAGGTTAGGTTAGGTTAGGTTAGGTTAGGTTAGGTTAGGTTAGGTTAGGTTAGGTTAGGTTAGGTTAGGTTAGGTTAGGTTAGGTTAGGTTAGGTTAGGTTAGGTTAGGTTAGGTTAGGTTAGGTTAGGTTAGGTTAGGTTAGGTTAGGTTAGGTTAGGTTAGGTTAGGTTAGGTTAGGTTAGGTTAGGTTAGGTTAGGTTAGGTTAGGTTAGGTTAGGTTAGGTTAGGTTAGGTTAGGTTAGGTTAGGTTAGGTTAGGTTAGGTTAGGTTAGGTTAGGTTAGGTTAGGTTAGGTTAGGTTAGGTTAGGTTAGGTTAGGTTAGGTTAGGTTAGGTTAGGTTAGGTTAGGTTAGGTTAGGTTAGGTTAGGTTAGGTTAGGTTAGGTTAGGTTAGGTTAGGTTAGGTTAGGTTAGGTTAGGTTAGGTTAGGTTAGGTTAGGTTAGGTTAGGTTAGGTTAGGTTAGGTTAGGTTAGGTTAGGTTAGGTTAGGTTAGGTTAGGTTAGGTTAGGTTAGGTTAGGTTAGGTTAGGTTAGGTTAGGTTAGGTTAGGTTAGGTTAGGTTAGGTTAGGTTAGGTTAGGTTAGGTTAGGTTAGGTTAGGTTAGGTTAGGTTAGGTTAGGTTAGGTTAGGTTAGGTTAGGTTAGGTTAGGTTAGGTTAGGTTAGGTTAGGTTAGGTTAGGTTAGGTTAGGTTAGGTTAGGTTAGGTTAGGTTAGGTTAGGTTAGGTTAGGTTAGGTTAGGTTAGGTTAGGTTAGGTTAGGTTAGGTTAGGTTAGGTTAGGTTAGGTTAGGTTAGGTTAGGTTAGGTTAGGTTAGGTTAGGTTAGGTTAGGTTAGGTTAGGTTAGGTTAGGTTAGGTTAGGTTAGGTTAGGTTAGGTTAGGTTAGGTTAGGTTAGGTTAGGTTAGGTTAGGTTAGGTTAGGTTAGGTTAGGTTAGGTTAGGTTAGGTTAGGTTAGGTTAGGTTAGGTTAGGTTAGGTTAGGTTAGGTTAGGTTAGGTTAGGTTAGGTTAGGTTAGGTTAGGTTAGGTTAGGTTAGGTTAGGTTAGGTTAGGTTAGGTTAGGTTAGGTTAGGTTAGGTTAGGTTAGGTTAGGTTAGGTTAGGTTAGGTTAGGTTAGGTTAGGTTAGGTTAGGTTAGGTTAGGTTAGGTTAGGTTAGGTTAGGTTAGGTTAGGTTAGGTTAGGTTAGGTTAGGTTAGGTTAGGTTAGGTTAGGTTAGGTTAGGTTAGGTTAGGTTAGGTTAGGTTAGGTTAGGTTAGGTTAGGTTAGGTTAGGTTAGGTTAGGTTAGGTTAGGTTAGGTTAGGTTAGGTTAGGTTAGGTTAGGTTAGGTTAGGTTAGGTTAGGTTAGGTTAGGTTAGGTTAGGTTAGGTTAGGTTAGGTTAGGTTAGGTTAGGTTAGGTTAGGTTAGGTTAGGTTAGGTTAGGTTAGGTTAGGTTAGGTTAGGTTAGGTTAGGTTAGGTTAGGTTAGGTTAGGTTAGGTTAGGTTAGGTTAGGTTAGGTTAGGTTAGGTTAGGTTAGGTTAGGTTAGGTTAGGTTAGGTTAGGTTAGGTTAGGTTAGGTTAGGTTAGGTTAGGTTAGGTTAGGTTAGGTTAGGTTAGGTTAGGTTAGGTTAGGTTAGGTTAGGTTAGGTTAGGTTAGGTTAGGTTAGGTTAGGTTAGGTTAGGTTAGGTTAGGTTAGGTTAGGTTAGGTTAGGTTAGGTTAGGTTAGGTTAGGTTAGGTTAGGTTAGGTTAGGTTAGGTTAGGTTAGGTTAGGTTAGGTTAGGTTAGGTTAGGTTAGGTTAGGTTAGGTTAGGTTAGGTTAGGTTAGGTTAGGTTAGGTTAGGTTAGGTTAGGTTAGGTTAGGTTAGGTTAGGTTAGGTTAGGTTAGGTTAGGTTAGGTTAGGTTAGGTTAGGTTAGGTTAGGTTAGGTTAGGTTAGGTTAGGTTAGGTTAGGTTAGGTTAGGTTAGGTTAGGTTAGGTTAGGTTAGGTTAGGTTAGGTTAGGTTAGGTTAGGTTAGGTTAGGTTAGGTTAGGTTAGGTTAGGTTAGGTTAGGTTAGGTTAGGTTAGGTTAGGTTAGGTTAGGTTAGGTTAGGTTAGGTTAGGTTAGGTTAGGTTAGGTTAGGTTAGGTTAGGTTAGGTTAGGTTAGGTTAGGTTAGGTTAGGTTAGGTTAGGTTAGGTTAGGTTAGGTTAGGTTAGGTTAGGTTAGGTTAGGTTAGGTTAGGTTAGGTTAGGTTAGGTTAGGTTAGGTTAGGTTAGGTTAGGTTAGGTTAGGTTAGGTTAGGTTAGGTTAGGTTAGGTTAGGTTAGGTTAGGTTAGGTTAGGTTAGGTTAGGTTAGGTTAGGTTAGGTTAGGTTAGGTTAGGTTAGGTTAGGTTAGGTTAGGTTAGGTTAGGTTAGGTTAGGTTAGGTTAGGTTAGGTTAGGTTAGGTTAGGTTAGGTTAGGTTAGGTTAGGTTAGGTTAGGTTAGGTTAGGTTAGGTTAGGTTAGGTTAGGTTAGGTTAGGTTAGGTTAGGTTAGGTTAGGTTAGGTTAGGTTAGGTTAGGTTAGGTTAGGTTAGGTTAGGTTAGGTTAGGTTAGGTTAGGTTAGGTTAGGTTAGGTTAGGTTAGGTTAGGTTAGGTTAGGTTAGGTTAGGTTAGGTTAGGTTAGGTTAGGTTAGGTTAGGTTAGGTTAGGTTAGGTTAGGTTAGGTTAGGTTAGGTTAGGTTAGGTTAGGTTAGGTTAGGTTAGGTTAGGTTAGGTTAGGTTAGGTTAGGTTAGGTTAGGTTAGGTTAGGTTAGGTTAGGTTAGGTTAGGTTAGGTTAGGTTAGGTTAGGTTAGGTTAGGTTAGGTTAGGTTAGGTTAGGTTAGGTTAGGTTAGGTTAGGTTAGGTTAGGTTAGGTTAGGTTAGGTTAGGTTAGGTTAGGTTAGGTTAGGTTAGGTTAGGTTAGGTTAGGTTAGGTTAGGTTAGGTTAGGTTAGGTTAGGTTAGGTTAGGTTAGGTTAGGTTAGGTTAGGTTAGGTTAGGTTAGGTTAGGTTAGGTTAGGTTAGGTTAGGTTAGGTTAGGTTAGGTTAGGTTAGGTTAGGTTAGGTTAGGTTAGGTTAGGTTAGGTTAGGTTAGGTTAGGTTAGGTTAGGTTAGGTTAGGTTAGGTTAGGTTAGGTTAGGTTAGGTTAGGTTAGGTTAGGTTAGGTTAGGTTAGGTTAGGTTAGGTTAGGTTAGGTTAGGTTAGGTTAGGTTAGGTTAGGTTAGGTTAGGTTAGGTTAGGTTAGGTTAGGTTAGGTTAGGTTAGGTTAGGTTAGGTTAGGTTAGGTTAGGTTAGGTTAGGTTAGGTTAGGTTAGGTTAGGTTAGGTTAGGTTAGGTTAGGTTAGGTTAGGTTAGGTTAGGTTAGGTTAGGTTAGGTTAGGTTAGGTTAGGTTAGGTTAGGTTAGGTTAGGTTAGGTTAGGTTAGGTTAGGTTAGGTTAGGTTAGGTTAGGTTAGGTTAGGTTAGGTTAGGTTAGGTTAGGTTAGGTTAGGTTAGGTTAGGTTAGGTTAGGTTAGGTTAGGTTAGGTTAGGTTAGGTTAGGTTAGGTTAGGTTAGGTTAGGTTAGGTTAGGTTAGGTTAGGTTAGGTTAGGTTAGGTTAGGTTAGGTTAGGTTAGGTTAGGTTAGGTTAGGTTAGGTTAGGTTAGGTTAGGTTAGGTTAGGTTAGGTTAGGTTAGGTTAGGTTAGGTTAGGTTAGGTTAGGTTAGGTTAGGTTAGGTTAGGTTAGGTTAGGTTAGGTTAGGTTAGGTTAGGTTAGGTTAGGTTAGGTTAGGTTAGGTTAGGTTAGGTTAGGTTAGGTTAGGTTAGGTTAGGTTAGGTTAGGTTAGGTTAGGTTAGGTTAGGTTAGGTTAGGTTAGGTTAGGTTAGGTTAGGTTAGGTTAGGTTAGGTTAGGTTAGGTTAGGTTAGGTTAGGTTAGGTTAGGTTAGGTTAGGTTAGGTTAGGTTAGGTTAGGTTAGGTTAGGTTAGGTTAGGTTAGGTTAGGTTAGGTTAGGTTAGGTTAGGTTAGGTTAGGTTAGGTTAGGTTAGGTTAGGTTAGGTTAGGTTAGGTTAGGTTAGGTTAGGTTAGGTTAGGTTAGGTTAGGTTAGGTTAGGTTAGGTTAGGTTAGGTTAGGTTAGGTTAGGTTAGGTTAGGTTAGGTTAGGTTAGGTTAGGTTAGGTTAGGTTAGGTTAGGTTAGGTTAGGTTAGGTTAGGTTAGGTTAGGTTAGGTTAGGTTAGGTTAGGTTAGGTTAGGTTAGGTTAGGTTAGGTTAGGTTAGGTTAGGTTAGGTTAGGTTAGGTTAGGTTAGGTTAGGTTAGGTTAGGTTAGGTTAGGTTAGGTTAGGTTAGGTTAGGTTAGGTTAGGTTAGGTTAGGTTAGGTTAGGTTAGGTTAGGTTAGGTTAGGTTAGGTTAGGTTAGGTTAGGTTAGGTTAGGTTAGGTTAGGTTAGGTTAGGTTAGGTTAGGTTAGGTTAGGTTAGGTTAGGTTAGGTTAGGTTAGGTTAGGTTAGGTTAGGTTAGGTTAGGTTAGGTTAGGTTAGGTTAGGTTAGGTTAGGTTAGGTTAGGTTAGGTTAGGTTAGGTTAGGTTAGGTTAGGTTAGGTTAGGTTAGGTTAGGTTAGGTTAGGTTAGGTTAGGTTAGGTTAGGTTAGGTTAGGTTAGGTTAGGTTAGGTTAGAGTTAGGTTAGGTTAGGTTAGGTTAGGTTAGGTTAGGTTAGGTTAGGTTAGGTTAGGTTAGGTTAGGTTAGGTTAGGTTAGGTTAGGTTAGGTTAGGTTAGGTTAGGTTAGGTTAGGTTAGGTTAGGTTAGGTTAGGTTAGGTTAGGTTAGGTTAGGTTAGGTTAGGTTAGGTTAGGTTAGGTTAGGTTAGGTTAGGTTAGGTTAGGTTAGGTTAGGTTAGGTTAGGTTAGGTTAGGTTAGGTTAGGTTAGGTTAGGTTAGGTTAGGTTAGGTTAGGTTAGGTTAGGTTAGGTTAGGTTAGGTTAGGTTAGGTTAGGTTAGGTTAGGTTAGGTTAGGTTAGGTTAGGTTAGGTTAGGTTAGGTTAGGTTAGGTTAGGTTAGGTTAGGTTAGGTTAGGTTAGGTTAGGTTAGGTTAGGTTAGGTTAGGTTAGGTTAGGTTAGGTTAGGTTAGGTTAGGTTAGGTTAGGTTAGGTTAGGTTAGGTTAGGTTAGGTTAGGTTAGGTTAGGTTAGGTTAGGTTAGGTTAGGTTAGGTTAGGTTAGGTTAGGTTAGGTTAGGTTAGGTTAGGTTAGGTTAGGTTAGGTTAGGTTAGGTTAGGTTAGGTTAGGTTAGGTTAGGTTAGGTTAGGTTAGGTTAGGTTAGGTTAGGTTAGGTTAGGTTAGGTTAGGTTAGGTTAGGTTAGGTTA
>CASHTA010000015.1:0-57500 GCA_949358125.1 Idaea dimidiata
TACAATAGACACAGTTAATAACAGTTATTTTCCAAATTTTTGTCAAATTTTACATATTTCTAGTGAATTTTGTGCGAATTTTCCCGTTTTCTCGAAATTTTCTTAGGAAAACTTTCGCGAATTTCCCTCAAAACTACTCCAAACAACCCCCTCCTACATCCCCTAAACCCTCAGACACCTATCCCGTACCTATCCCGCACAAATTACGCATTTTTGCCTGCATACCTACTAATTTGGGACTTAGAAAATTCACGTAACCGATACCAACTTTTCATACATCGTCGATTTTTGGAAATTTTTCATTAGACTTTTTGAGTTTTTGACTATACAGCGGCATCCCGGTGGTGTTCCCTGCTCCTGAAAAATACAATAGACACAGTTAATAACAGTTATTTTCCAAATTTTTGTCAAATTTTACATATTTCTAGTGAATTTTGTGCGAATTTTCCCGTTTTCTCGAAATTTTCTTAGGAAAACTTTCGCGAATTTCCCTCAAAACTACTCCAAACAACCCCCTCCTACATCCCCTAAACCCTCAGACACCTATCCCGTACCTATCCCGCACAAATTACGCATTTTTGCCTGCATACCTACTAATTTGGGACTTAGAAAATTCACGTAACCGATACCAACTTTTCATACATCGTCGATTTTTGGAAATTTTTCATTAGACTTTTTGAGTTTTTGACTATACAGCGGCATCCCGGTGGTGTTCCCTGCTCCTGAAAAATACAATAGACACAGTTAATAACAGTTATTTTCCAAATTTTTGTCAAATTTTACATATTTCTAGTGAATTTTGTGCGAATTTTCCCGTTTTCTCGAAATTTTCTTAGGAAAACTTTCGCGAATTTCCCTCAAAACTACTCCAAACAACCCCCTCCTACATCCCCTAAACCCTCAGACACCTATCCCGTACCTATCCCGCACAAATTACGCATTTTTGCCTGCATACCTACTAATTTGGGACTTAGAAAATTCACGTAACCGATACCAACTTTTCATACATCGTCGATTTTTGGAAATTTTTCATTAGACTTTTTGAGTTTTTGACTATACAGCGGCATCCCGGTGGTGTTCCCTGCTCCTGAAAAATACAATAGACACAGTTAATAACAGTTATTTTCGAAATTTTTGTCAAATTTTACATATTTCTAGTGAATTTTGTGCGAATTTTCCCGTTTTCTCGAAATTTTCTTAGGAAAACTTTCGCGAATTTCCCTCAAAACTACTCCAAACAACCCCCTCCTACATCCCCTAAACCCTCAGACACCTATCCCGTACCTATCCCGCACAAATTACGCATTTTTGCCTGCATACCTACTAATTTGGGACTTAGAAAATTCACGTAACCGATACCAACTTTTCATACATCGTCGATTTTTGGAAATTTTTCATTAGACTTTTTGAGTTTTTGACTATACAGCGGCATCCCGGTGGTGTTCCCTGCTCCTGAAAAATACAATAGACACAGTTAATAACAGTTATTTTCCAAATTTTTGTCAAATTTTACATATTTCTAGTGAATTTTGTGCGAATTTTCCCGTTTTCTCGAAATTTTCTTAGGAAAACTTTCGCGAATTTCCCTCAAAACTACTCCAAACAACCCCCTCCTACATCCCCTAAACCCTCAGACACCTATCCCGTACCTATCCCGCACAAATTACGCATTTTTGCCTGCATACCTACTAATTTGGGACTTAGAAAATTCACGTAACCGATACCAACTTTTCATACATCGTCGATTTTTGGAAATTTTTCATTAGACTTTTTGAGTTTTTGACTATACAGCGGCATCCCGGTGGTGTTCCCTGCTCCTGAAAAATACAATAGACACAGTTAATAACAGTTATTTTCCAAATTTTTGTCAAATTTTACATATTTCTAGTGAATTTTGTGCGAATTTTCCCGTTTTCTCGAAATTTTCTTAGGAAAACTTTCGCGAATTTCCCTCAAAACTACTCCAAACAACCCCCTCCTACATCCCCTAAACCCTCAGACACCTATCCCGTACCTATCCCGCACAAATTACGCATTTTTGCCTGCATACCTACTAATTTGGGACTTAGAAAATTCACGTAACCGATACCAACTTTTCATACATCGTCGATTTTTGGAAATTTTTCATTAGACTTTTTGAGTTTTTGACTATACAGCGGCATCCCGGTGGTGTTCCCTGCTCCTGAAAAATACAATAGACACAGTTAATAACAGTTATTTTCCAAATTTTTGTCAAATTTTACATATTTCTAGTGAATTTTGTGCGAATTTTCCCGTTTTCTCGAAATTTTCTTAGGAAAACTTTCGCGAATTTCCCTCAAAACTACTCCAAACAACCCCCTCCTACATCCCCTAAACCCTCAGACACCTATCCCGTACCTATCCCGCACAAATTACGCATTTTTGCCTGCATACCTACTAATTTGGGACTTAGAAAATTCACGTAACCGATACCAACTTTTCATACATCGTCGATTTTTGGAAATTTTTCATTAGACTTTTTGAGTTTTTGACTATACAGCGGCATCCCGGTGGTGTTCCCTGCTCCTGAAAAATACAATAGACACAGTTAATAACAGTTATTTTCCAAATTTTTGTCAAATTTTACATATTTCTAGTGAATTTTGTGCGAATTTTCCCGTTTTCTCGAAATTTTCTTAGGAAAACTTTCGCGAATTTCCCTCAAAACTACTCCAAACAACCCCCTCCTACATCCCCTAAACCCTCAGACACCTATCCCGTACCTATCCCGCACAAATTACGCATTTTTGCCTGCATACCTACTAATTTGGGACTTAGAAAATTCACGTAACCGATACCAACTTTTCATACATCGTCGATTTTTGGAAATTTTTCATTAGACTTTTTGAGTTTTTGACTATACAGCGGCATCCCGGTGGTGTTCCCTGCTCCTGAAAAATACAATAGACACAGTTAATAACAGTTATTTTCCAAATTTTTGTCAAATTTTACATATTTCTAGTGAATTTTGTGCGAATTTTCCCGTTTTCTCGAAATTTTCTTAGGAAAACTTTCGCGAATTTCCCTCAAAACTACTCCAAACAACCCCCTCCTACATCCCCTAAACCCTCAGACACCTATCCCGTACCTATCCCGCACAAATTACGCATTTTTGCCTGCATACCTACTAATTTGGGACTTAGAAAATTCACGTAACCGATACCAACTTTTCATACATCGTCGATTTTTGGAAATTTTTCATTAGACTTTTTGAGTTTTTGACTATACAGCGGCATCCCGGTGGTGTTCCCTGCTCCTGAAAAATACAATAGACACAGTTAATAACAGTTATTTTCCAAATTTTTGTCAAATTTTACATATTTCTAGTGAATTTTGTGCGAATTTTCCCGTTTTCTCGAAATTTTCTTAGGAAAACTTTCGCGAATTTCCCTCAAAACTACTCCAAACAACCCCCTCCTACATCCCCTAAACCCTCAGACACCTATCCCGTACCTATCCCGCACAAATTACGCATTTTTGCCTGCATACCTACTAATTTGGGACTTAGAAAATTCACGTAACCGATACCAACTTTTCATACATCGTCGATTTTTGGAAATTTTTCATTAGACTTTTTGAGTTTTTGACTATACAGCGGCATCCCGGTGGTGTTCCCTGCTCCTGAAAAATACAATAGACACAGTTAATAACAGTTATTTTCCAAATTTTTGTCAAATTTTACATATTTCTAGTGAATTTTGTGCGAATTTTCCCGTTTTCTCGAAATTTTCTTAGGAAAACTTTCGCGAATTTCCCTCAAAACTACTCCAAACAACCCCCTCCTACATCCCCTAAACCCTCAGACACCTATCCCGTACCTATCCCGCACAAATTACGCATTTTTGCCTGCATACCTACTAATTTGGGACTTAGAAAATTCACGTAACCGATACCAACTTTTCATACATCGTCGATTTTTGGAAATTTTTCATTAGACTTTTTGAGTTTTTGACTATACAGCGGCATCCCGGTGGTGTTCCCTGCTCCTGAAAAATACAATAGACACAGTTAATAACAGTTATTTTCCAAATTTTTGTCAAATTTTACATATTTCTAGTGAATTTTGTGCGAATTTTCCCGTTTTCTCGAAATTTTCTTAGGAAAACTTTCGCGAATTTCCCTCAAAACTACTCCAAACAACCCCCTCCTACATCCCCTAAACCCTCAGACACCTATCCCGTACCTATCCCGCACAAATTACGCATTTTTGCCTGCATACCTACTAATTTGGGACTTAGAAAATTCACGTAACCGATACCAACTTTTCATACATCGTCGATTTTTGGAAATTTTTCATTAGACTTTTTGAGTTTTTGACTATACAGCGGCATCCCGGTGGTGTTCCCTGCTCCTGAAAAATACAATAGACACAGTTAATAACAGTTATTTTCGAAATTTTTGTCAAATTTTACATATTTCTAGTGAATTTTGTGCGAATTTTCCCGTTTTCTCGAAATTTTCTTAGGAAAACTTTCGCGAATTTCCCTCAAAACTACTCCAAACAACCCCCTCCTACATCCCCTAAACCCTCAGACACCTATCCCGTACCTATCCCGCACAAATTACGCATTTTTGCCTGCATACCTACTAATTTGGGACTTAGAAAATTCACGTAACCGATACCAACTTTTCATACATCGTCGATTTTTGGAAATTTTTCATTAGACTTTTTGAGTTTTTGACTATACAGCGGCATCCCGGTGGTGTTCCCTGCTCCTGAAAAATACAATAGACACAGTTAATAACAGTTATTTTCCAAATTTTTGTCAAATTTTACATATTTCTAGTGAATTTTGTGCGAATTTTCCCGTTTTCTCGAAATTTTCTTAGGAAAACTTTCGCGAATTTCCCTCAAAACTACTCCAAACAACCCCCTCCTACATCCCCTAAACCCTCAGACACCTATCCCGTACCTATCCCGCACAAATTACGCATTTTTGCCTGCATACCTACTAATTTGGGACTTAGAAAATTCACGTAACCGATACCAACTTTTCATACATCGTCGATTTTTGGAAATTTTTCATTAGACTTTTTGAGTTTTTGACTATACAGCGGCATCCCGGTGGTGTTCCCTGCTCCTGAAAAATACAATAGACACAGTTAATAACAGTTATTTTCCAAATTTTTGTCAAATTTTACATATTTCTAGTGAATTTTGTGCGAATTTTCCCGTTTTCTCGAAATTTTCTTAGGAAAACTTTCGCGAATTTCCCTCAAAACTACTCCAAACAACCCCCTCCTACATCCCCTAAACCCTCAGACACCTATCCCGTACCTATCCCGCACAAATTACGCATTTTTGCCTGCATACCTACTAATTTGGGACTTAGAAAATTCACGTAACCGATACCAACTTTTCATACATCGTCGATTTTTGGAAATTTTTCATTAGACTTTTTGAGTTTTTGACTATACAGCGGCATCCCGGTGGTGTTCCCTGCTCCTGAAAAATACAATAGACACAGTTAATAACAGTTATTTTCCAAATTTTTGTCAAATTTTACATATTTCTAGTGAATTTTGTGCGAATTTTCCCGTTTTCTCGAAATTTTCTTAGGAAAACTTTCGCGAATTTCCCTCAAAACTACTCCAAACAACCCCCTCCTACATCCCCTAAACCCTCAGACACCTATCCCGTACCTATCCCGCACAAATTACGCATTTTTGCCTGCATACCTACTAATTTGGGACTTAGAAAATTCACGTAACCGATACCAACTTTTCATACATCGTCGATTTTTGGAAATTTTTCATTAGACTTTTTGAGTTTTTGACTATACAGCGGCATCCCGGTGGTGTTCCCTGCTCCTGAAAAATACAATAGACACAGTTAATAACAGTTATTTTCCAAATTTTTGTCAAATTTTACATATTTCTAGTGAATTTTGTGCGAATTTTCCCGTTTTCTCGAAATTTTCTTAGGAAAACTTTCGCGAATTTCCCTCAAAACTACTCCAAACAACCCCCTCCTACATCCCCTAAACCCTCAGACACCTATCCCGTACCTATCCCGCACAAATTACGCATTTTTGCCTGCATACCTACTAATTTGGGACTTAGAAAATTCACGTAACCGATACCAACTTTTCATACATCGTCGATTTTTGGAAATTTTTCATTAGACTTTTTGAGTTTTTGACTATACAGCGGCATCCCGGTGGTGTTCCCTGCTCCTGAAAAATACAATAGACACAGTTAATAACAGTTATTTTCCAAATTTTTGTCAAATTTTACATATTTCTAGTGAATTTTGTGCGAATTTTCCCGTTTTCTCGAAATTTTCTTAGGAAAACTTTCGCGAATTTCCCTCAAAACTACTCCAAACAACCCCCTCCTACATCCCCTAAACCCTCAGACACCTATCCCGTACCTATCCCGCACAAATTACGCATTTTTGCCTGCATACCTACTAATTTGGGACTTAGAAAATTCACGTAACCGATACCAACTTTTCATACATCGTCGATTTTTGGAAATTTTTCATTAGACTTTTTGAGTTTTTGACTATACAGCGGCATCCCGGTGGTGTTCCCTGCTCCTGAAAAATACAATAGACACAGTTAATAACAGTTATTTTCGAAATTTTTGTCAAATTTTACATATTTCTAGTGAATTTTGTGCGAATTTTCCCGTTTTCTCGAAATTTTCTTAGGAAAACTTTCGCGAATTTCCCTCAAAACTACTCCAAACAACCCCCTCCTACATCCCCTAAACCCTCAGACACCTATCCCGTACCTATCCCGCACAAATTACGCATTTTTGCCTGCATACCTACTAATTTGGGACTTAGAAAATTCACGTAACCGATACCAACTTTTCATACATCGTCGATTTTTGGAAATTTTTCATTAGACTTTTTGAGTTTTTGACTATACAGCGGCATCCCGGTGGTGTTCCCTGCTCCTGAAAAATACAATAGACACAGTTAATAACAGTTATTTTCCAAATTTTTGTCAAATTTTACATATTTCTAGTGAATTTTGTGCGAATTTTCCCGTTTTCTCGAAATTTTCTTAGGAAAACTTTCGCGAATTTCCCTCAAAACTACTCCAAACAACCCCCTCCTACATCCCCTAAACCCTCAGACACCTATCCCGTACCTATCCCGCACAAATTACGCATTTTTGCCTGCATACCTACTAATTTGGGACTTAGAAAATTCACGTAACCGATACCAACTTTTCATACATCGTCGATTTTTGGAAATTTTTCATTAGACTTTTTGAGTTTTTGACTATACAGCGGCATCCCGGTGGTGTTCCCTGCTCCTGAAAAATACAATAGACACAGTTAATAACAGTTATTTTCGAAATTTTTGTCAAATTTTACATATTTCTAGTGAATTTTGTGCGAATTTTCCCGTTTTCTCGAAATTTTCTTAGGAAAACTTTCGCGAATTTCCCTCAAAACTACTCCAAACAACCCCCTCCTACATCCCCTAAACCCTCAGACACCTATCCCGTACCTATCCCGCACAAATTACGCATTTTTGCCTGCATACCTACTAATTTGGGACTTAGAAAATTCACGTAACCGATACCAACTTTTCATACATCGTCGATTTTTGGAAATTTTTCATTAGACTTTTTGAGTTTTTGACTATACAGCGGCATCCCGGTGGTGTTCCCTGCTCCTGAAAAATACAATAGACACAGTTAATAACAGTTATTTTCCAAATTTTTGTCAAATTTTACATATTTCTAGTGAATTTTGTGCGAATTTTCCCGTTTTCTCGAAATTTTCTTAGGAAAACTTTCGCGAATTTCCCTCAAAACTACTCCAAACAACCCCCTCCTACATCCCCTAAACCCTCAGACACCTATCCCGTACCTATCCCGCACAAATTACGCATTTTTGCCTGCATACCTACTAATTTGGGACTTAGAAAATTCACGTAACCGATACCAACTTTTCATACATCGTCGATTTTTGGAAATTTTTCATTAGACTTTTTGAGTTTTTGACTATACAGCGGCATCCCGGTGGTGTTCCCTGCTCCTGAAAAATACAATAGACACAGTTAATAACAGTTATTTTCCAAATTTTTGTCAAATTTTACATATTTCTAGTGAATTTTGTGCGAATTTTCCCGTTTTCTCGAAATTTTCTTAGGAAAACTTTCGCGAATTTCCCTCAAAACTACTCCAAACAACCCCCTCCTACATCCCCTAAACCCTCAGACACCTATCCCGTACCTATCCCGCACAAATTACGCATTTTTGCCTGCATACCTACTAATTTGGGACTTAGAAAATTCACGTAACCGATACCAACTTTTCATACATCGTCGATTTTTGGAAATTTTTCATTAGACTTTTTGAGTTTTTGACTATACAGCGGCATCCCGGTGGTGTTCCCTGCTCCTGAAAAATACAATAGACACAGTTAATAACAGTTATTTTCCAAATTTTTGTCAAATTTTACATATTTCTAGTGAATTTTGTGCGAATTTTCCCGTTTTCTCGAAATTTTCTTAGGAAAACTTTCGCGAATTTCCCTCAAAACTACTCCAAACAACCCCCTCCTACATCCCCTAAACCCTCAGACACCTATCCCGTACCTATCCCGCACAAATTACGCATTTTTGCCTGCATACCTACTAATTTGGGACTTAGAAAATTCACGTAACCGATACCAACTTTTCATACATCGTCGATTTTTGGAAATTTTTCATTAGACTTTTTGAGTTTTTGACTATACAGCGGCATCCCGGTGGTGTTCCCTGCTCCTGAAAAATACAATAGACACAGTTAATAACAGTTATTTTCCAAATTTTTGTCAAATTTTACATATTTCTAGTGAATTTTGTGCGAATTTTCCCGTTTTCTCGAAATTTTCTTAGGAAAACTTTCGCGAATTTCCCTCAAAACTACTCCAAACAACCCCCTCCTACATCCCCTAAACCCTCAGACACCTATCCCGTACCTATCCCGCACAAATTACGCATTTTTGCCTGCATACCTACTAATTTGGGACTTAGAAAATTCACGTAACCGATACCAACTTTTCATACATCGTCGATTTTTGGAAATTTTTCATTAGACTTTTTGAGTTTTTGACTATACAGCGGCATCCCGGTGGTGTTCCCTGCTCCTGAAAAATACAATAGACACAGTTAATAACAGTTATTTTCGAAATTTTTGTCAAATTTTACATATTTCTAGTGAATTTTGTGCGAATTTTCCCGTTTTCTCGAAATTTTCTTAGGAAAACTTTCGCGAATTTCCCTCAAAACTACTCCAAACAACCCCCTCCTACATCCCCTAAACCCTCAGACACCTATCCCGTACCTATCCCGCACAAATTACGCATTTTTGCCTGCATACCTACTAATTTGGGACTTAGAAAATTCACGTAACCGATACCAACTTTTCATACATTTTGAGTTTTTGACTATACAGCGGCATCCCGGTGGTGTTCCCTGCTCCTGAAAAATACAATAGACACAGTTAATAACAGTTATTTTCCAAATTTTTGTCAAATTTTACATATTTCTAGTGAATTTTGTGCGAATTTTCCCGTTTTCTCGAAATTTTCTTAGGAAAACTTTCGCGAATTTCCCTCAAAACTACTCCAAACAACCCCCTCCTACATCCCCTAAACCCTCAGACACCTATCCCGTACCTATCCCGCACAAATTACGCATTTTTGCCTGCATACCTACTAATTTGGGACTTAGAAAATTCACGTAACCGATACCAACTTTTCATACATCGTCGATTTTTGGAAATTTTTCATTAGACTTTTTGAGTTTTTGACTATACAGCGGCATCCCGGTGGTGTTCCCTGCTCCTGAAAAATACAATAGACACAGTTAATAACAGTTATTTTCCAAATTTTTGTCAAATTTTACATATTTCTAGTGAATTTTGTGCGAATTTTCCCGTTTTCTCGAAATTTTCTTAGGAAAACTTTCGCGAATTTCCCTCAAAACTACTCCAAACAACCCCCTCCTACATCCCCTAAACCCTCAGACACCTATCCCGTACCTATCCCGCACAAATTACGCATTTTTGCCTGCATACCTACTAATTTGGGACTTAGAAAATTCACGTAACCGATACCAACTTTTCATACATCGTCGATTTTTGGAAATTTTTCATTAGACTTTTTGAGTTTTTGACTATACAGCGGCATCCCGGTGGTGTTCCCTGCTCCTGAAAAATACAATAGACACAGTTAATAACAGTTATTTTCCAAATTTTTGTCAAATTTTACATATTTCTAGTGAATTTTGTGCGAATTTTCCCGTTTTCTCGAAATTTTCTTAGGAAAACTTTCGCGAATTTCCCTCAAAACTACTCCAAACAACCCCCTCCTACATCCCCTAAACCCTCAGACACCTATCCCGTACCTATCCCGCACAAATTACGCATTTTTGCCTGCATACCTACTAATTTGGGACTTAGAAAATTCACGTAACCGATACCAACTTTTCATACATCGTCGATTTTTGGAAATTTTTCATTAGACTTTTTGAGTTTTTGACTATACAGCGGCATCCCGGTGGTGTTCCCTGCTCCTGAAAAATACAATAGACACAGTTAATAACAGTTATTTTCCAAATTTTTGTCAAATTTTACATATTTCTAGTGAATTTTGTGCGAATTTTCCCGTTTTCTCGAAATTTTCTTAGGAAAACTTTCGCGAATTTCCCTCAAAACTACTCCAAACAACCCCCTCCTACATCCCCTAAACCCTCAGACACCTATCCCGTACCTATCCCGCACAAATTACGCATTTTTGCCTGCATACCTACTAATTTGGGACTTAGAAAATTCACGTAACCGATACCAACTTTTCATACATCGTCGATTTTTGGAAATTTTTCATTAGACTTTTTGAGTTTTTGACTATACAGCGGCATCCCGGTGGTGTTCCCTGCTCCTGAAAAATACAATAGACACAGTTAATAACAGTTATTTTCCAAATTTTTGTCAAATTTTACATATTTCTAGTGAATTTTGTGCGAATTTTCCCGTTTTCTCGAAATTTTCTTAGGAAAACTTTCGCGAATTTCCCTCAAAACTACTCCAAACAACCCCCTCCTACATCCCCTAAACCCTCAGACACCTATCCCGTACCTATCCCGCACAAATTACGCATTTTTGCCTGCATACCTACTAATTTGGGACTTAGAAAATTCACGTAACCGATACCAACTTTTCATACATCGTCGATTTTTGGAAATTTTTCATTAGACTTTTTGAGTTTTTGACTATACAGCGGCATCCCGGTGGTGTTCCCTGCTCCTGAAAAATACAATAGACACAGTTAATAACAGTTATTTTCCAAATTTTTGTCAAATTTTACATATTTCTAGTGAATTTTGTGCGAATTTTCCCGTTTTCTCGAAATTTTCTTAGGAAAACTTTCGCGAATTTCCCTCAAAACTACTCCAAACAACCCCCTCCTACATCCCCTAAACCCTCAGACACCTATCCCGTACCTATCCCGCACAAATTACGCATTTTTGCCTGCATACCTACTAATTTGGGACTTAGAAAATTCACGTAACCGATACCAACTTTTCATACATCGTCGATTTTTGGAAATTTTTCATTAGACTTTTTGAGTTTTTGACTATACAGCGGCATCCCGGTGGTGTTCCCTGCTCCTGAAAAATACAATAGACACAGTTAATAACAGTTATTTTCCAAATTTTTGTCAAATTTTACATATTTCTAGTGAATTTTGTGCGAATTTTCCCGTTTTCTCGAAATTTTCTTAGGAAAACTTTCGCGAATTTCCCTCAAAACTACTCCAAACAACCCCCTCCTACATCCCCTAAACCCTCAGACACCTATCCCGTACCTATCCCGCACAAATTACGCATTTTTGCCTGCATACCTACTAATTTGGGACTTAGAAAATTCACGTAACCGATACCAACTTTTCATACATCGTCGATTTTTGGAAATTTTTCATTAGACTTTTTGAGTTTTTGACTATACAGCGGCATCCCGGTGGTGTTCCCTGCTCCTGAAAAATACAATAGACACAGTTAATAACAGTTATTTTCGAAATTTTTGTCAAATTTTACATATTTCTAGTGAATTTTGTGCGAATTTTCCCGTTTTCTCGAAATTTTCTTAGGAAAACTTTCGCGAATTTCCCTCAAAACTACTCCAAACAACCCCCTCCTACATCCCCTAAACCCTCAGACACCTATCCCGTACCTATCCCGCACAAATTACGCATTTTTGCCTGCATACCTACTAATTTGGGACTTAGAAAATTCACGTAACCGATACCAACTTTTCATACATCGTCGATTTTTGGAAATTTTTCATTAGACTTTTTGAGTTTTTGACTATACAGCGGCATCCCGGTGGTGTTCCCTGCTCCTGAAAAATACAATAGACACAGTTAATAACAGTTATTTTCCAAATTTTTGTCAAATTTTACATATTTCTAGTGAATTTTGTGCGAATTTTCCCGTTTTCTCGAAATTTTCTTAGGAAAACTTTCGCGAATTTCCCTCAAAACTACTCCAAACAACCCCCTCCTACATCCCCTAAACCCTCAGACACCTATCCCGTACCTATCCCGCACAAATTAATCCCGTACCTATCCCGCACAAATTACGCATTTTTGCCTGCATACCTACTAATTTGGGACTTAGAAAATTCACGTAACCGATACCAACTTTTCATACATCGTCGATTTTTGGAAATTTTTCATTAGACTTTTTGAGTTTTTGACTATACAGCGGCATCCCGGTGGTGTTCCCTGCTCCTGAAAAATACAATAGACACAGTTAATAACAGTTATTTTCCAAATTTTTGTCAAATTTTACATATTTCTAGTGAATTTTGTGCGAATTTTCCCGTTTTCTCGAAATTTTCTTAGGAAAACTTTCGCGAATTTCCCTCAAAACTACTCCAAACAACCCCCTCCTACATCCCCTAAACCCTCAGACACCTATCCCGTACCTATCCCGCACAAATTACGCATTTTTGCCTGCATACCTACTAATTTGGGACTTAGAAAATTCACGTAACCGATACCAACTTTTCATACATCGTCGATTTTTGGAAATTTTTCATTAGACTTTTTGAGTTTTTGACTATACAGCGGCATCCCGGTGGTGTTCCCTGCTCCTGAAAAATACAATAGACACAGTTAATAACAGTTATTTTCCAAATTTTTGTCAAATTTTACATATTTCTAGTGAATTTTGTGCGAATTTTCCCGTTTTCTCGAAATTTTCTTAGGAAAACTTTCGCGAATTTCCCTCAAAACTACTCCAAACAACCCCCTCCTACATCCCCTAAACCCTCAGACACCTATCCCGTACCTATCCCGCACAAATTACGCATTTTTGCCTGCATACCTACTAATTTGGGACTTAGAAAATTCACGTAACCGATACCAACTTTTCATACATCGTCGATTTTTGGAAATTTTTCATTAGACTTTTTGAGTTTTTGACTATACAGCGGCATCCCGGTGGTGTTCCCTGCTCCTGAAAAATACAATAGACACAGTTAATAACAGTTATTTTCCAAATTTTTGTCAAATTTTACATATTTCTAGTGAATTTTGTGCGAATTTTCCCGTTTTCTCGAAATTTTCTTAGGAAAACTTTCGCGAATTTCCCTCAAAACTACTCCAAACAACCCCCTCCTACATCCCCTAAACCCTCAGACACCTATCCCGTACCTATCCCGCACAAATTACGCATTTTTTGCCCGCCCACCCACCCTTTGGTCTCTCGCTAAGCTAGACTTCTGGCTTGGCGGGAATTTTAACTTTGGTTTTTTCGGTGGGAGGCGACTCAAATCGCCTTAATTTGATAGGGGCACATTAGTGGGCCACATTAGAGATAATGTTTGGGTTCAGAACCCCTCAGGGACCGGCCAAAACCGGAAAAATGTGTGAAAATGACGAACTGGACAACTTGACCGCCGCGCAGGCCGCGGCTTTGGACCAGGCAGCATCAGGCTCATCCAGCTCGACGGACGCGGGGGCCCTAGATGGTCCCGCGACCCGTCATGACCCCACCCTCGCACAGGGATTGAATAAAGGGCCCGCGTTGGCGGCTTCCACACCGGTTACCGGCGTACCTCCGGCCACCCGTAATAGGCTGGCCCAAAAAGGGGCCACAACGTCAAGGCCCCCCGTCGTTGCTCTCCCTGCCACTGCCCGCAGTGTCAGGAAGAGCATCGACGAGTGGGAGGACGCGGAGGCCAGGGCCTTGTCGGTCTCACCGAATGGACCAACATCGGGTGAGACCGACAAGACTTTCGTCCTTAAGGACAAGAAGGCGAAGCGGAAGCCGCCAACGAAGGCCTCGACAGAGGCGACCCCGATCCTCGAGGAGCCGAAGGGCTTCCCAAACCGGACCGCCGAAGCACGGTGGGTCATGGAGGAGGCCTATCTCCAACTCGAGGAGTCGGGGAACATAAAGGGCACAATAAAAGTCATGGTCAAGTCCCTCATCGACAGAATGTTCCGCATGGTGAGGCAGTTGGAGCAGGCGACACCGCTGCCCGGTGTGCGGCGGGACACGAGACCCGTCCCGCAGACGCCGCCGGGAAGCTCCAACGGCTCCGCCCGAATCCTCGAAGAGCTGAGGGACATGCGGAACATCCTCGAGGGAAAGGCCGATGAGGGACTTGCCCTGATAAAGGGCACGAAGGAAGCGGTAGAGGAGATGGGAAGAGACGTGGGGGGAAACAGGGACCTGCACCGCGAGACGAAGGAGGCGATAGAGCTGGCGGAGTCACGACTGACCGAAAAGGCTACCTACGCGCAAGTAGCGGCGGCTCCTCAAAACGTTGGGGAGCCTGCACGGCAGCAGCGCAAGGCGTTGCATTCGGTCATCGTGACTTCGACGGACCTATCGCACTCGGACCAGGTGATAGAGAGGATTAGGACGGCGGTGCAGGCCGGGGAGACGGGGATCAGAGTGGAGAAGGTGAGGAAGTCGAGGGAAGGGGGAGTGGTGGTGTCCTGCCGCGATAGAGAGGATTTGGACAGAGTAATGAGGAGTTTAGAAGAAAAAGGAACGGAATTGGAGTTCAAACAGGCGCAAAACAAAAACCCGATGGTCGTTATCAAGGACGTCATGTCGTATATAACGGACGACGAACTGATAACGGCCATCAAGCGGCAAAACACCGCTACTTTCAAGGGCGTCGACATAGAGAAGGAGGAGATGCGGGTGAAGTACCGGAGGAGAGCGAGGAACCCGCTTACCAGCCACATTGTGCTGCAGACGTCTCCCTCCATCTGGCAGCGACTGACCGCTGCAGAGCGAATCCATGTCGACCTGCAGCGGGTGGTCGTGCAGGACCAAAGCCCACTGGTCCAGTGCACAAGATGCTTGGGCTACGGACATGGGCGGAGGTTCTGCAAAGCCCCGGGGGAGGAAAAGGCGATCTGCAGCCATTGTGGCGGCGACCACAAAAAGGCAGAATGCGACCGCCTCGGCGAACCCGCGCGGTGCAGCGTCTGTCTAAAGTCGGGGGTACGCGAGTACAACCACAATGCCTTCGACAGATGCTGCCCCGTGCGGAAGAAGTGGGACGAAGTCGCGCGGAGTGCGGTCGCATACTGCTAAGGTGGTCACGGGGACCTGTCGCTCTATCTTCGGTACTTCAACCGCGGTCGAAAGCGGGGCAGGGGATGGGGGGACCGATGTCTTGCAAGTTTTGTCCGCACGAAATGTAGAGTTTCGATGGGGAGAAAAAGAAAAACTACGCGTAAAGCAAGACATCGGTTGTCCCACCCTAGCTCTGATCTGGAGCGTGGCGAAGGAGCTGTCGGAGAGTAACCGGCAAGAAAAAAGATGGTTTGCTGGCTACGGGATTTTGAGTAATCCCGAGCTCAGCAAAAATGGAATGAGAAAGAGAAGTACAGCTCCTTCGCAACGCTGTGGAAAAGGAAGAGAGAGGAAGACGACACAAATAGCCATTGTGATATTAGAGACCTGTGATATTCCAAAATCGACCCTAGATCTAAGTTTTAACCATGGACCTAATTTAATGCTGACTATTACGAATCACGTAAATATATTATACCATATCAGTTTTAAAATGATTTAAATATACGTTTTATTTTTAATTTGACCAATTGTACAATTTTAAATTTAAATAATGTTATTTATACGCCTATATTTTTAAATGACAAATTATACAATTTTAACGCAATATTTTATACATCAATATACAATTTTAAAAAATAGGTTTAGGAAAAATGACTGTGGCAAAGATATATTGTCAATATATCATTTTATATTTTATACTCTTATTTATTTACATATAATTACCCCTCCACAAAAGTGGGTTTTATAACACACGCTAGTTAAACAAAAATAAGAATGACAGTCCCCTGTCCACCATGATAGGGAAAGCAAAGACTCCAACTGACAAAGTTGGAACTTTAAAAAAAAAAAAAAAAAAAAAAAAAAAAAAAAAAAAAAAAAAAAAAAAAAAAAAAAAAAAAAAAAAAAAAAAAAAAAAAAAAAAAAAAAACCTAACCTAACCTAACCTAACCTAACCTAACCTAACCTAACCTAACCTAACCTAACCTAACCTAACCTAACCTAACCTAACCTAACCTAACCTAACCTAACCTAACCTAACCTAACCTAACCTAACCTAACCTAACCTAACCTAACCTAACCTAACCTAACCTAACCTAACCTAACCTAACCTAACCCCACAGCAGACGGGTCTGCAAGGAGCAGTTGGACAGCTGCAGCCACTGTGGGGAGGGTCACCTGAGTATCGCGTGTGGAAATAAGGAGAAAATGCCGACGTGCATAAATTGCAAAAGGGAGGGTGCAACTAATGTCGAACACAGCTGCTTCAATAGAATCTGCCCTATCAGGCAAAGGTGGGAGAGACTGGCCAGATCGCGGGTAGCATATTGCTAAGGGCAACGTGGAGGTAACCAATAAATTCGAAAAACAACAACTTGGCAATAAAGTATTCGGGGTCGTGCAGAGGATGTTGGTATTTGGAAATGAAGAAGGTCAAAGGACGGGCTCCCTAAACTTCGCCTTAGTGTTGTCGGGGTGGCTTCCTCTGGACTCTAGAGTCCATGAAGCCTCCCAACTTTCTGAGGAAGTGCGGGAGACCCCAGGCAACACTGGGCGAAGGAAGGTTGAGAAGAGGTCCGGACAAGGTGAGGCGGCGGCGAGGCGCGGTGAACTCCGTCCCGACTCTTTTGTCGGGCGGCATGAACGCGGCTCGACAAAAGTAGAGCGGGATGGGGGACAACGCGCGGAATCGCGAACGCCCCCAGCCAACAACCTTTGCACGACACAGACAGGCACAATACACGAGAACAGCTACACACACCCACATACACAGCATATTATTATTAGTATTTTATTGACAATAGCATCTGTGATATTAGCAAATAAGACTGACTGTGATTGTAAATTGTTAATGTGTAAGAATATGTTCTGTGATATAGTATATAAGACAATGTGTATGTTTACGTACCCGGGGAAAGTAATAAGATTATGTATGTATTTTAGAATTGATGTATGTATTTTAAAAATAGAAGTAAGAATAATTTGTAATAGCATTAAGAAGAAAAAAAGTAAAAAAGAACAACGCGCTTAAGCGCGGAAAAGAGCGATACAAATAAAAACCCTAAAATCCCATTATTTAAAAAAGAAAGCATGAAAAGAATGAATGAGAAAAGGAGGAAAAAAGTCCGCTCACTGGAGTGGGAGTTGGTAGAGGGGCCTTAGAGGCCCTATCAAAAAAAAAAAAAAAAAAAAAAAAAACCTAACCTAACCTAACCTAACCTAACCTAACCTAACCTAACCTAACCTAACCTAACCTAACCTAACCTAACCTAACCTAACCTAACCTAACCTAACCTAACCTAACCTAACCTAACCTAACCTAACCTAACCTAACCTAACCTAACCTAACCTAACCTAACCTAACCTAACCTAACCTAACCTAACCTAACCTAACCTAACCTAACCTAACCTAACCTAACCTAACCTAACCTAACCTAACCTAACCTAACCTAACCTAACCTAACCTAACCTAACCTAACCTAACCTAACCTAACCTAACCTAACCTAACCTAACCTAACCTAACCTAACCTAACCTAACCTAACCTAACCTAACCTAACCTAACCTAACCTAACCTAACCTAACCTAACCTAACCTAACCTAACCTAACCTAACCTAACCTAACCTAACCTAACCTAACCTAACCTAACCTAACCTAACCTAACCTAACCTAACCTAACCTAACCTAACCTAACCTAACCTAACCTAACCTAACCTAACCTAACCTAACCTAACCTAACCTAACCTAACCTAACCTAACCTAACCTAACCTAACCTAACCTAACCTAACCTAACCTAACCTAACCTAACCTAACCTAACCTAACCTAACCTAACCTAACCTAACCTAACCTAACCTAACCTAACCTAACCTAACCTAACCTAACCTAACCTAACCTAACCTAACCTAACCTAACCTAACCTAACCTAACCTAACCTAACCTAACCTAACCTAACCTAACCTAACCTAACCTAACCTAACCTAACCTAACCTAACCTAACCTAACCTAACCTAACCTAACCTAACCTAACCTAACCTAACCTAACCTAACCTAACCTAACCTTTTTTTTTTTTTTTTTTTTTTTTTTTTTTTTTTTTTAACGAGGGGAATCGCCTTAAGACCTTCAGGCCGCTCCCGGGGGAGAGCGGCCCGGTGTGTGGGGGTCCCTGCTGGCCTGGGGCGGTGTTTCGGCCAGAGGTTTACCCACTAAACCCCTCGGTGTCCAGCGCTCCGCAATTGCTAGAGCTCACCGGAAATCCTCTCGGAGGTTCATCGGTGAGCCCCAGCGGCGGGTGGTCTCGTCAGACCCCTTCTCCAAAACCCACCGGGGTGGGGAAAAATCCCTCTTCGAGAGGCGGCGTGGACACGCCGCCGCCATCTCGGGGCTCATTGTTTGGCGACAGACTCCCCCGAGTCCGCCGCCAAGAGCCGCTTAGGGCGGAAGATGGTCATTTCTGACCCTTCTGCGCCTTGTGCGCGCTACGCGATTCGAGTCGCGAGTACATTCGCGTTCTCTTTCCGCGGCCTCTTTACGGGACATTACTGCCTCCGCGAATTGTCTGGCAGCCTGCCACGCCTCATCGCCACCGACCATAGCCAAGACCACGGTCGGCAGCGACAAGTCGGGGCCGACGACAGCCACCAGCTCAGAGCGCTCCTGGGCCCAGGCTGGGCACTCAGTGAGCGTATGTGCCGCACTATCACTTACGCTGGGACAGTGGTGGCATCGTTCGTCCGCCTCTCTACCGATACGGCACAAGTAGGTGCCGAAGCACCCATGCGCCGTGAGTATTTGGGAGAGGCGGAACGAAAGTGCACCGTGGTTACGGCCCAGCCACTCCTCTAAGACCGGCCTTATGGCCTCCACCGTCCAGAGCCCCGCAGACGGTTGTTGCAGCCGCGTCCGCCACACCTCGACTTGGGCCTGTCGGAGCTCCTCGCGGCGCTCGTCCACCACCCCTTGCGCCGGTCTGTCGCCCCGACTTCGCGCATCCTCGCGCCACTGGTACAGTGACGCGAGGGATTTCGCGTCTAGGTCCCAAGGGAGGGACCCAGCGAGGACCACGGCTGCCTCGGCTGACACCGTGCGGTATCCCCGCGTGACCCGGATGGCCATCAGCCTCTGCACACGGCGGAGTGTGCCGATGACGCCACCCGAGACACTGGCGGCCCACACCGGAGCGCCGTATAGTGCCATGGATCGCAGGACACCAAGATACAAGCGCCGCGTCGTGACGCTTGGCCCGCCCAAATTCGGCAGCAGGCGAGATAGTGCGCCGGCCGCTCTCATCAGCTTCGGCTCCAACCGAGCAAAATGCGCCCCAAAATTCCACCTACTGTCTAGAGTCAACCCCAGGTATTTCAGGGTTGACCCGACAGGAATGCAGGTGCCGCCTATGATGAGGTGGAAGTCACTGGGGAGCCTCACACGCGGGCCGTGGAAACATATCGCCTCAGTCTTGCTGAGGGCCACCTCAAGCCCCAGCCGCCGAATTTTTTGCACGACGTGTGCCGTCCCCGCCGTAGCTAAGATTGAGGCCTCGCGGTGGGACCTCCCCTTGGCCGTGACCAACGTGTCGTCCGCGTAGCACGTGACGGCCACGCCAGGGAGAAGGGCACCGCGAAGCACCCAATCGTAGCCGATGTTCCACAGGAGTGGTCCGAGGACTGACCCCTGCGGAACACCGCAAGTCATTGGCCACCGCCGCCCCCCATCCTGCGTCTCATAGGCGATCGTCCGGTTAGACAGATATGCCTCGAGAGTGAGACGCAGGTATTCGGGTACGCGGTGGTAGCGCAGGGCTTCCCGTATACACGCCCATGGGAGTGTGTTAAACGCGTTGGCGATGTCGAGAGACACCGCCAACAGTACTCCTCCTTCTTCGACGGCTTCCTCAGCCAGAGCCTTAACACGCAAAATTGCGCCAACGGTCGATCGTTCCCTCCGAAACCCGTACTGGTGTGCCGAGAGGTCCGGTCCAGTACGTGTGAGGTGGCTGGAGAGGCGCGCGGCGATGACACGCTCGAAGAGCTTGCCCGCCTCATCCAGCAGAACGATCGGCCTGTACGCTGACGGCGAGTCAATTGACCTCCCCTCCTTCTGCAGGAGCACGAGGCTGCCCACCTTCCACCGAGCAGGGAACTCCCCTCGCTCTAGGCAGGCGGTGAACAGCCTCCGAAGACGGTCCCCCAAGTGCCCCGAGGCCAGAACGAGCGCGCGACCCGGTATGCCGTCCGGCCCAGGTGCGGTGTTCTTGGCGCTGAGGCGACGGAGGACCATCTTTAGCTCCACTGCAGTGACCTCGACTGAGGTCTCCTCCTCCTCCGGTCCCACTAATGGTGGTGGCACCATGTGCGGCGGCGTGTGCTCTTCCCTGTGGGGGAACAAGGTCTCCACGACCTGCGCAACGAAATTCGGCTCAAGCGACCTTGTCAACGGCGGGGCCCACGGTCTGAGCTTTTCCCGTACCTGTCGGTAGGGACGCCCCCATGGGTCCTCGCTCAAGGCCGCGAGCATTTCCCTGCGCGCCTGGTCCTTCGCCGCAATTATGGCCAGTTTTAGCGCCTTTTTGGCCGCTTTGTAGGCAGCGTGGAGCTGCTCCTCCACTGGGTCCACCTCGCCCGGCGCAAGCCGGCGACCGCGACGGCGACTCCTGTGGCGAGTGTAAGGGCGGCGAGCCGAAACGCACGCGGAGCGCAGAGAGGCGATCTCCTCGCTCCACCAGTACACCCGTCGACGAGGGCCACGCGGTTTCACGCGCGGCATGCCCGCATCACACACACTCGTGAGGGCTCGAGTGAGCCACTCGGCCTCAGCGCTAACGTCGTCCAGGACCTCCGGTATGGGCACCCACGCCTGGACGATGGCTGCCTCCTCCAACAGCTCCCGGTCAAGCTGTTTCAACGCCCACTGGGGACGGTCGGACCGCGGGGTTTGGACTGGAGGGTTGGAGGTCTGGGTGGAGATCTGGAACCGGATGTACCGGTGATCGGAACCAGATTCCACCTCCTCGACAACTCTCCAATCATGTACCCTGCGCGCAAAAGTGGGGGAAGCGAGCGTGAGATCCACGATCGAATTCCCCCGTGGGTGCACGCAGGTGTGTACCGACCCCCGGTTCACGACCTCCAGATCGTGATCGTCGATCCAACGACTGAGAATTAGCCCCCTGGAGTTCGGCTGAGTGCCGCCCCACCTGGTGGAGTGGGAGTTCAAGTCTCCCATGATGATTACGGGACGAGGTTGTATGCGGTCCAGAAGGGCCCCAACCTCGTCCAGGAAGTCCTTGAACTCGGAGTCGCGTCGGTTTGGTGAAAAATACACCCCGACGACGACTCCATCCCGCCATTCTGCCGCCACATAGCCCACGCCACGGGCGATGAGCGTCGGGGGCGGTATGCACAGCCCACTGGTAGGGAGTATCGCGACCAAGTTTGGATTCGCCGTGTCCACTAACCAGTTTCCCCTACGAGGGATGTAGAGGGGCTCCGAAATGACCGCCAACTCAATGCCCCACTCAGCAATGACCTGATAGAGCAGGTCATGTGCGGTGGAGCAGTGGTTGGCGTTCAGCTGCAGGATATGGTGTGTGCGGCCGTGATCCATTATGGACACACGACATCTGCATCCTCCTCGCCCATATCTGCATCCTGTGTCGGAGCGGTGGAGCTAGCTGGGGCCGGAAGAGAAGGTCCAGACGCAGCCGTTTTCCTCTTTTTGGGCTTTGGAGCCGAACATTGCTTAGTGCCCATCTGGTGAGACGAGGAAAGCCCAGCCTCGGCACACAAAGGACAGTGCGGAGGTGCAGAGCAGTCGCGCGCCTTGTGCTCGGGCTTGCCGCACCGGTAGCACAGCTCGCTCCGGTCGGTCTCTGAAAGGCACTTAGCCCGGACGTGTCCTTCCTGCAAGCACCTGAAACACCGCAGTTTGCGGGGCTCCAACAGCTTAACGCTGGCTGCCACCCAGCCCACCAAAAGTCGGCCACCTTCAGCAATCTTTTTGGCTGCGCTGATCGGGCAGCGAACCCACGCAGCTCCCATACCCCGGGAAGACTGCCGAATTTCGCCTACTTTAATCGCCTCTATGGCGCAGTTGCCGTCGCGTGCTACCGCCGACCAGAGCTCCTCCCTGGTGACTGAGTCGTCCAGTCCGGCCACGCGGATCTCCGCGGTCATCGTAGGCCGGTGGACCTTCACACACTCGTCACCAAGGGTGGCCCTGATATGCTGAGCCAGGATGTCGGCCTTTGCCGCATTTTCGGGCCCAGACACCTCGAAAATGCGGGCACCTGTCTCTGCCTTACGCGGGCGTAGGGCGGGAATTCCCAGCTCCGTCCAATTGACTTTGGACTTCGCCTCAGCCAGTGCCGACGCGTAAGTAATGCCGCGTTTTTCGGCCTCTGGCAGCAGCGTCACCACTACCGCCGCAGATTTGGGCACCCGAAGTTTTGGCTTCGCCCTACTCTCCTGAGAAGACTTGGTTTTGTTGGGCGCCTTCCGTCCATTTCTCCCAACTGTTGTCCACCCGTTAGTTGGGGCAGCAGTTGATGGCTGGGAGGTGTTTGAAGTTGTGGGAGCGCGGTCTTCCTGGTTTCCCCTTTTCTTCTTGCCACCTCTCTTCCTTCCCTTCTTCCTAGCTTCGGGAGCTGGGGGCTCCTGGAGCTGTTGCGTCGGGGCCTGAGCTGGCGGCGACGGCAACATCGGCGGATCTGCCGGAAGCAGGCTCCCTTCTCTGGCCCTGTCTGCCGCTAGAGGCGGGCGGACCCGCTTAGCGGGAGGAAGACGCTCGCTAATGACCTCGAGGCGTGCATTCAGCATAGTGCCGAGGTCGATTAAGAGCGAGCGCTTCAATTCCTCCACATTAAAACCCGCCGTCGGGCCCGGAGAGGGCCGGGTCTCAGCGCCAGCAGGTGCAGGCTGACGGGACTTCTTCATCTCCTCCTTGAGGGAGGTCATCTCTCTCCGGAGGTCGGAGATTTCTTGGCGCATTTGCGCGTTCTCCGCTTGAAGGACCGCGGTCTCGTCACTAGTGGTCCTAACGCTCAATTCGCGAACCACTTCTTGGAGGCTGGCTGCAGCATCTTTCAGCTGTTTCTGGAAGCGCCCGCATAAATTCCCGCTGTTTTTTGCGACGTGCATAATGGACCGCACGTCGCTTTCAACTCTGAGGCTGAGTCCGGCAGTGGACTGGGTGTGAGCCTCAGGAGGTGCCTTGCTCGATGCCGGCCGCGCTTGAAGTTCCGACAAGGTCGGATACTTCGATCGAAGCTCGCGTGCTGATGCATCTGCTGCCGCGATCTCCTTTTCAACTTGGAGGCGCATATACTGCTTTTCCGCCTCAACAAGCTGCTGTTTGGCCGCAGCCAAACCGACATACTCGCCGGTCGTGGCTGGTCGGCCTCGCCCCCTTGACTTGACAGACTTCGTCCGTTCGCTCCAGACAAAGGTCTTGGCGCCATCGTCTTCGGTGTCTGTATTGCCCTCGCGGCTGAGGGATCTTTTACGAGGCGTCTTGTCGCGGACTTCCTTCTCATTGCCACTGAAGGCAGACTTCATTGAAGCCTCGTCATGGCTGGTTGTGGAGTCAGTGAGATTTAGGTCCTTGTGCAGGACACCTGGACTCACACAACCACGATTACCGCCTAGAGCAGCGTCCGGCAATCTGTCTATTACGACACTTAGCCGTCGCTGTGGCGTTTGCATCACTGATGCGGGCGTGTTTTGCCCTTCTCCGTCACTCTCCGACCCTTTCGGTCCTTCGCTCGCTCTATCGAGCCTCTTCCTCTCCCTCTCTCTCCTACGCTCCATCTTCTTCTCCTTGCCTACTCCAATTTTTGTTTTTAGGGTTTCTTTTTTATACGTATCCATATAGTTCCCACGAGAACACGGTTAATACTCGCGAGGGCCGGAGCCGGTCGGCACCTGCGAGGCCTTTATTTGTAACCCAAGGGTGGGGCGGCTGGTACCCCCCTGGGGACGCAGTAGAGACCGCCTACTGGGCGGCCACACAGTCCTCGCCCTGCGTCACCAACTTGACTTTCAGGTTTTTTAACGTGGTCTCTCCACGGGGCCGGCCGGTGAAGGCAAGCCCGAACCACCCATCCCCGCTTTCGCGGGAGGCACCTATGCTAACACGTACCCCGGCCAATTAAGGCAAGGGCACCCACCTATTGGTGTGTAGTGTGTGTGAGGGTGTGTGGTGTGGTGTGTGTGAGAATGTGAGTTATGTGTGTAAGTGTATGAGCGAATGTGAAGTGTACCTACCTAATGCGTCTCTTCGCTTCACCGCCCAACATAGCTGGCTTGCTATGGTGAGCGGCTACTGAGCCCCCCCACCACGACAAGGTGGACGCAACTCGGGGGGGAACCTAACCTAACCTAACCTAACCTAACCTAACCTAACCTAACCTAACCTAACCTAACCTAACCTAACCTAACCTAACCTAACCTAACCTAACCTAACCGATCGAATTTTGAAATTTCTAATTCTACCTGACCAACTCAAATTCGCTTCTATCGTGTACCAGCAGCCCTCAGCTAACCTGTAAAAGAAAATTAATAAGGATTAATAGCAGTTTTCTACGTTTTTTCAACTTTTTAAAATTTTTGTCTCTGAAAATCGTCCAAATAATAGTCAATTCAGTAGTTTTTCCAAATTTTTCTCAGGACAAGTACCCCCGTTTTTGCTCATAATCGTCAATACATATCCCCTATTACCTACCCTAATCGTCCCGAGTCGTTTCCGGTCGAAATCTATCATAAAAAACGCATTTTTCGCCCTCCCGCCCACCCTTTGGTCTTACCGCTTAGCTGGACTCGTCCCATAGTGAAAATTTTTGACATCGTTTTTTCTTGGTAATCGATAGAGCAGCTTATTGAACACCATCAGGATGTTTAATACTCCCCCCCCTGATAGAAACAAAGCGTCCACAAGTCGCGCAAATTCTACTTTTATAGTGGACATGGGCAACAAGCCCCAACCGCCCCGCAGTCCTCCCTTTCGCGCCGAAATCGTGCCGTTTTCCCCCGAGGCGCTGTCTCATGACAGTCAGTCATTGTCGGGCGGACAGGCGCCGACCCAGCCCAAACCCAAACGGGGCTTCGCCCGAACTGTGGTTGAGGTCGCGCCGATCCCGGCCGACATTGGCGCTAAGTCGAGACCCCTCCAGGGAAGACTATGGCTCGCACACGCAAAGTCGCAGCTGGCCAATTCGGGAAACATAAAAACCGAAATTAAGAAATGCGTCACTCTCGCGTTGGACAACCTCCACCGGCTTCTCAAGGAAGCGGAAGCTGACTTGGAGAGGGAGCGTAAGAGACATTCTTCTGCTTCCACCGCTCCCTCCCCAACTCAGCGCCTCTACCTATCCTCAGAGTCCCCCTCCGTTGCCCCCGTTGCCTGCGTGCCTGCGCCCAGGTCGTCCATCGGCGTGCAGACAGACTTGGTGCCCGAGACCGAGCCCAGTGGAATCACCTCCTCCCTCATGGCCCAACTGCACTCGGACATCAAGTCCAACACGGTTCTGCTGACCGAAATTCGGAGGGCGCAAGAGCGTGTTGGCGATTGCTCCCACACCAACGCAGCCCTTATAGACCACATCAATGATGTCAAGTCTAGGTTGGACGACGTCCACGGCGATGTGCGACAGGCAAGGGACAAAGCCGCAACTTCCTCCACCCTCTCTTCGCTCACGTACGCGAAGGCCGTTGCGGCAATCCCCTCCCCCAGAAGCCCTCAAAACCCATCACAATCCTCTTCTGTGGTCCCCAAGAGCAGACCAGCCATAATCGTGGCATCCAAGAAGAGTGTCCTCAGCCCGACTGAGACGCTTAAAAACTTTAAGAAGTCCGTCTCATTTCGCGACACCACCTTTGCCCCGGCGAACATAAAGTTCGTTTCGAAAAACAAGATACGAGTCGAATTCGATAGCACGGAGCATCGCGAAGAGACGCTCAACAAACTTAAACGCCCAGAGTGCTCAGTCGTGGCTGAGGCTTCGAAAACACTGAAGCCCATGATTATCCTAAAAGGAGTCCCGCAAGAAATATCGACCGAAGAGCTGGTTGACATCCTCCTTAAGCAAAACCCCTCCGTCAGGGAAGCTGCGACCGCAGAGGGTGACCTGGCCTTTAAGTTCAAGAGGGCCAACCGCAACAAAGTCCTATACAACGCGGTCTTCATCACATCCCCCTCTGTTTGGAGGTCGGTCACCTCCCAGGTCAAAGTGAACCTGGACCACCAGAAAGTGCATGCGGAGAGCTATGTCCCTCTCCTGCAATGTTATAAGTGCCTCCAATTTGGACACACTAGGGCACGCTGTGACAAACAGACCCCGATCTGTCCTCACTGCTCCCTCCCCGGCCACGAGTTCCGTGCCTGCCCCGACAGGAAACAAGCAGACAAAGCCCGATGTTACAACTGTGTTGAACATTCAAAAGCCCACAACACCCAATCTAAAGCCGATCACGGCGCCACCTCATCCCAATGCCCTCGAATCTCCCAATTGCTCCACACGATTACTTCTCGCACCAACTATGGCTACTAATACTAATTCTTCATCTCGTCCTTCTTCGTCTTTTAACCTTTTCTGCACCCAAATTAATCTTAATCACAGTCGCAACGCACATCACGAACTCACCCTACATCTCTCCAACACTGACTGTCATATCGCCTTCATTTCAGACCCATACACATCGAACATTGAACGCATTAAATCTGTCCCTGGTTTCATAACCTATCAATTTCATTCCGGCCGACCCGTCAAAGCGGCCATCTTGGTCCGGGAGGGACTGGCTTCAACATTGGGAGTCTCAGAACACTCGAACTCCAATATTTGCACAGTGGGCATCAGGGATCGTGCTGGCAACGTCGTGTATCTCACGTCCGTTTACGTTGAGCCTCGCGTTGATGTGCACAACACACTCAACACCCTGGAGATGTTCCTCGATAGGACCCCTGACTCCAGGCACATCATCTGCGGGGACTTCAACGGCTGGCACGCTTTCTGGGGCTCACGCACAAGTAACCCGAGAGGCGAGGATATCGCCGGACTAGTGGTCGCTCATGACCTCACGGTCTGCAACATCGGCAACGAGCCGACGTTCCAAGCAGTGACACACGGACTCCCCAGACACTCTATAGTCGACCTCACTCTTGTGAACAACACTGGCATCGACGTGGCGGGCTGGGTGGTCGACCCGAGCATCTGCCCCTCGTCTGATCACAACGCAGTCCGCTTCTGCGCCTCTCTTGGGATTGGAAAACCTGTCAAAAACATCAAACTCTCAACGTACAGGTACTCCACGGGAAACGTCAAATGGGAGAAGCTACGGGAGAGATTTGTCGATGTGATGGAGTCACGACTGACAACTACTCCCGACTTCGACAACATGGACGTCGCCGGACTCGACGCATTCGTGGACGAATTTACATCGGCCGTTCAGTTCGCTTGCGATCGTCTAGTCCCCACAGGGCGTCGCCCCCCACTCAAGGCGCCATGGTGGAACGATGACTTAGAGGAACTGAAAAGAGCCGTCATACGGAACCATCATCGGCTCTCCAAGGCCGTTCGACGCCAACACCCGCTCGCTCAACTGATTGAGGAACGTGACCGACTCAGACGTCAATACTCCGAAGCCTACTGCTCTGCCTCCTCTGAACACTTCAGAGAGTTCTGCTGCAGGCAGAAGAAGGAGGACGTCTGGTCGGTCACGAACCGAATCATCAAAACTCAGCCGCTCGCCCAAGCTCCTGCCACACTGCGACTGGAGGATGGTACATACACCAGCAACTCTTCTGACACAGCCCAGGCTCTCCTCGAGAAGTTCTTCCCGAGCGATGCCGAAGACACATCGGAACCTCAGAGAAGACTCCGCACGGAAATGACCCGCCCCATCGACACTCCACCGGACTCCGCCTTCACATCGGATGAGATCCTCGATGGCCTCCAGAGTATGAACTCGAAGAGAGCACCCGGGGTCGACCATCTTACCGCGGACATCTGTCTATGGGTCGCCAAATGGTTTCCGGAATCCGTCAACGGCATTATGAACACATGCCTCCGGCTTACGTACTTCCCCAGGTCTTGGAAAGTGGCCACTGCCAAGATTATTCCAAAACCTGGTAAGCCGGAGTACAACTCACTCTCTAGCTTCCGGCCTATAGGGCTTCTCAACGTCTACGGCAAGCTTCTGGAACGCTTAATAAACAGCAGACTCACGCATCACATGCAGGTTAATAATACTTGCGCCCCAAATCAATATGGGTTCAAAGCGCAGACATCTACCGTCATGGCCATTACTAACGCCCTTAATATAGTCAGAAATGCCAAATCCCACGGTGAACAGGTGGTAGCTATCTCCTTGGACATCAAGGCCGCATTTGACCGCGCCTGGTGGCCGGCAATATTCAAGAGGCTCAGAGATAGCGACTGCCCCAGTAACTTATACAATATCCTGCTCAGTTACATAACCGACCGCGAAGTACACATCAACTTTGCTGACATCAAGGTCCAGAAGATGATGTCCCGAGGCTGCATCCAGGGCTCCGTACTCGGCCCCACTCTATGGAACCTGGTTCTTGACGAGCTACTATTCACGCCCATGCCTCAGGGATGCCACCTCCAGGCGTACGCTGATGACGTTCTTTTAATAGCTCATGACAAAGACATCGGTTCACTTGAGCAAAACGTCAACTCGGCGCTCGACATCGTCTCCGCTTGGGGTGAGGGAGTCAAACTGGAGTTTGGCCCAGACAAGACCCAGGCCATAACCTTCACCCCTCGCGCCACCGGCTGTCGAATCATAATGAACGGGCAACCGCTACAGTTTGTGGACCACATCAGGTACCTTGGCATCATCATAGACAAAAGGCTCTCATTCACCAATCATGTAGAATATATCATCAATAAAGTCCAAAAACTCTATCATAGACTCTGCCTATTCATCCGACCCACTTGGGGCGTGAACCCGGACAACGTACGCACAATATACTCCATGGTTATAGAACCAATAGTGTGCTACGGTGCGGCTGTCTGGTCAGACGCCCTCAAATTTAAATATATCAATAAGCGTCTCCTATCACTCCAACGGCTCTTTGCCATAAAAATGGTACAGGGTTTTCGCACCCTGAGCACAGCAGCTTCGATCTCACTCGCGCAACTAACGCCCCTTCCCGATAAAGTCGAGGCAACCTCCAACATCGAGGAGTCCAAACTCCTGGGCACGTCCTCATTTTTACCTAGAGACGTCCCAGTAGAGAAGCCTTGTCCCCCGTCTGCACTTCTACATCCGGCCGAGAGGATCAGCATACAATATCAGGAGATCCTATCAGAAGCTGATCTCTCCAAGCTGGATGCTCCTAACACCTGGAGAATTTACACCGACGGAAGCAAGCACGACGACAAGGTGGGAGCGGCATTCGTGGTCTTCGACCCTTCCGGAGGACGGACAGTGGTGAAGAAACTCAAGCTCCACGACTGCTGCTCCGTATTCCAAGCCGAGCTTCTGGCTATTCGGGAGGCATGTCACCACATCAACAGCCACAAGCTTCCTCGCACAATCATCCTCTCTGACAGCATGTCGGGACTAATGGAGTTATCGAACAGGAATAGCTGCAACCCTCTCGCGGCCCGCATCCACAGATATCTCCATTCAGCTAAAAAATCTGGACTGACAGTCGGGTTCGCGTGGGTGAAAGCCCATGCCGGACTCGACGGAAATGAACAGGCGGACGTAGCGGCCAAGTCCGCTGCTCATCTCCACCGCCTGGCCGACTATCTGGCCACCCCTATTAGCTACATCAAGTACCAAAATAAGCTCGAGTGCACCAAAGCCTCGGAGGACTTTTACGAAAACCCTAATACGTGTGCTCACACTAAATCTATGCTTCCCACCTACTCATCACTTGTCACCTTCCTCCGAACCATCAAAACCACTTTCGCCATCACCCAATTTCTGTCAAACCACGGTTACCACAGGGAGTACCTCCACCGTTTCAAAATATCGGCAGACAGTTTCTGCCCCTGTGACAGTACTTCGCTCCAAAGCTGGAAACACCTAATCGAGGACTGCCCCAGGTATACGATCAAACGCTCAGAACACACCATCGCCTGCAGTATTTTCCATCTCGATCCGTTTGATCTTTCACAAATAATAAATAAGGAAACCACAACTCAATCTTTCTTTCACCTCGTCTCTCACATTGTCAACACTCTCAAAGAGTTCAATAACTCTACGACAACGAATTAAAAATTTCGCATGTCTTTTAGAACACTCCCTCAAAAGACATCTTGTGCCCCAATAATCACATAAGTGATGTCCCGCGGTGTAAACCGTAAGCGCCGCGGGAACATTATTATCTTAATGTTCTCAACCAAAAAAAAAAAAAAAAAACCTAACCTAACCTAACCTAACCTAACCTAACCTAACCTAACCTAACCTAACCTAACCTAACCTAACCTAACCTAACCTAACCTAACCTAACCTAACCTAACCTAACCTAACCTAACCTAACCTAACCTAACCTTTTTTTTTTTTTTTTTTTTTTTAACGAGGGGAATCACCTTAAGACCATCAGGCCGCTCCCGGGGGAGAGCGGCCCGGTGTGTGGGGGTCCCTGCTGGCCTGGGGCGGTGTTTCGGCCAGAGGTTTACCCACTAAACCCCTCGGTGTCCTGCGCTCCGCAAGTGCCGGAGCTCACCGGAATTCCTTGCGGAGGATCTTCGGCGAGCTCCAGCGGCGGGTGGTCCCGTCGGACCCCATCTTCTAAAAACCCACTGGGTGGGGAAAATTTCCCTCTTCGAGAGGCGGCGCGGACACGCCGCCGCCATCTCGGGGCTCGTATGTTGGCGACGGACTCCCCCGAGCCCGCCGCCAAGAGCCGTTTATGGCGGGAGTAGGTCATCGCGGGTGCGACGGACCCTCCGCCGTCTTGCGCTTGGTGCGCGGTTGGAGTCGCGGAGGATCTCGCGATCCCGCTCCGCCGACTCCTTTGCGCACATTACTGTCTCGGCGAACTGCCGAACAGCCCGCCAAGCCTCGTCGCTGCCGACCATAGAGGCGACTACGGCCGGCAACGACAAGTCACTGCCGACTTCGTTGGCCATCACGGTACGCTGTTGTGCCCAGGCTGGGCACTCCGCCAATGTGTGCGCCGCACTGTCGCACGGGCTAGCGCAGTGGTGGCACCCTTCGTCCGCCTCCTTGCCGATACGGCACAGGTATTTGCCGAAGCACCCGTGTGCCGTCAGCAGTTGTGAGAGGCGGAACGAGAGGGCACCGTGACTACGGGCCAGCCACTCCTCCAAGACAGGCCTAATGGCCTCCACCGTCCAATGGCCGGCCGACGGCTGTTGCAGCCGCGTCCGCCACTCCACCACCTGGGCCTGGCGCGACTCCTCCCGCCGCTCCTCCACCTCCCTGAGCGACGGGCGGTCACCCCGACTGCGCGCCTCCTCACGCCACTCGTAGAGTGACGCGAGGGATTTGGCGTCGAGGTCCCAGGGCAGAGACCCAGCTAAGACGACGGCCGCTTCCGCCGAAACGGTGCGGTATCCCCGCGTAACTCGGATGGCCATCAGCCTCTGCACACGGCGGAGTGTGCCGATGACGCCATCCGAGACATTGGCGGCCCACACCGGAGCGCCATAAAGCGCCATTGAGCGCAGGACGCCTAGATAAAGGCGTCGGGTGGTTGCGCTCGGGCCCCCCAAGTTAGGTAGGAGTCGGGCAAGTGCCCCGGCAGCTCCTACCAGTCGCGGCTCCAGCCGAGCAAAATGCGCTCGGAAGGTCCACCCGCTATCCAGCACCAGCCCCAAGTACTTGAGGGTGGCGGCGATCGGGATGCGGGATCCTCCGACGACTAGGTGATAGTCCGGAGGTGGCTTATTGCGCGGACTGTGGAAGCATACGCATTCGGTCTTGGTTAGGGCTACGTCGAGCCCCAAGCCCCGAATGCGCTGCACCACATGAGCCACCCCCGCCGTCGCCAGGATTGAGGCCTCGCGGTGTGACCTCCCTTTGGCAGTGACCAGTGTGTCGTCCGCGTAACACGTCACGGCCACGCCAGGGAGAAGGGCACCGCGAAGCACCCAATCATAGCCGATGTTCCACAGGAGGGGCCCGAGGACCGACCCCTGTGGAACACCGCACGTCATGCGCCACCGCCGCCCCCCATCCCGCGTCTCATAGGCGATCGTCCGATCGGACAAGTACGCCTCGAGTGTGAGACGCAGGTATTCGGGTACGCGGTGGTAGCGCAGAGCCTCCCGTATGCACGCCCATGGGAGCGTGTTGAACGCGTTGGCGATGTCTAAGGACACCGCCAACAACACTCCCCCTTCCGCCACGGCTTCCGCCGCGAGACTCTTCACACGGAGGATGGCCCCGACGGTCGATCGTTCCCGACGAAACCCGTACTGGTATGCCGATAGATCCGGCCCGGTACGGGTTAAGTGGCTGGAGAGGCGCATGGCAATGACACGCTCGAAGAGCTTGCCCGCCTCATCCAGTAGGACGATCGGCCGGTACGCCGACGGCGAGTCCGGTGGTCTCCCCTCCTTCTGCAGGAGCACTAGGCCGCCCACCTTCCATCGGGCGGGGAACTCCCCGCGCTCGAGGCATACGGTGAACAGCCTTTTAAGACGGTCCCCCAAGTGCCTCGAGGCCAGAGCGAGCGCGCGCCCTGGTATGCCGTCCGGCCCAGGGGCGGTGCTCTTGGCACTGAGGCGACGGAGGACCGTCTTCAGCTCGACTGCAGTGACCTCGACTGAGGTCTCCTCCTCCACCGGTCCCGTCAATGGCGGCGGGGCCATGTGCGGCGGCGTGTGTTCCTCCCTGTGAGGAAACAAGGTCTCCACCACTTGCGCCACGAAGTTTGGCTCCAGCGACCTTGTTAACGGCGGGGCCCACGGTCTGAGCTTTGCCCTAGCCTGACGGTAGGGCCGCCCCCATGGGTCCTCGTCCAAGGTCGCGAGCAATTCCTGGCGTGCCCTGTCTTTGGCCTCGAGAATGGCCAGTTTCAGGGCCTTCTTGGCCGCTTTGTAGGCGGTGTGTAGTTGGTCCTCAACTGGATCGACTTCGCCCGGTGCAAGCCGGCGGCCACGACGGCGACTACGGTGGCGTGTGTATGGCCGGCGAGCAGCCACACAGGCAGAGCGCAGAGACGCGATTTCCGCACTCCACCAGTACACTCGCCTTCGGGGGCCGCGTGGTTTAACTCGTGGCATTCCGGCGTCACAAACGTCCGTCATCGCTCTTGCGAGCCATTCGGCCTCCGCGTTGACGTCGTCCAGGTCCTCCGGTACGGGCACCCACGCCTGGACGACAGCAGCCTCCTCTAGGAGCTCCCGGTCGAGCTGCTTCAAAGCCCACTGGGGGCGGTCAGTCCGCGGGTTTTGGACTGAAGGGTTGGAGGTCTGGGTGGAGATCTGGAACCGGATGTACCGGTGATCGGAACCAGATTCCACCTCCTCGACAACCCTCCAGCCGTGTACCCTGCGCGCGAGGGCGGGGGAGGCGAGCGTGATGTCCACGATCGAATTCCCCCGCGGATGCACGCAGGTGTGTACTGACCCGCGATTTATGACCTCCAGCTCGTGAGCGTCCATCCAACGCCCGAGGATCAGCCCCCTAGAATTTGGGCGTGTGCTGCCCCACCGCGTCGAGTGCGAGTTCAGGTCTCCCAGGACGAGTGCCGGACGAGGTTGTATCCGGTCCAAGAGGGACCCAACCTCGTCAAGGAAGACCGTGAACTCGGAGTCGGGTCGGTTTGGTGAGAAGTACACCCCGACCACGACTGTATCTCGCCATTGTGCCGCGACGAAGCCCACGCCGCGGGCGATGAGCGTCAGAGGAGGCACGCACAGGCTGCTGGTGGGGACGATCGCGACCAGACTTGGGTACGCCGTGTCCACCAACCAGTTTCCTCTACTGGGAACGTAGAGGGGTTCCGCGATTATCGCCAACTCAATGCCCCACTCGGCGATGACCTGATAAAGCAGGTCATGCGCCGTGGAGCAGTGGTTGGCGTTGAGCTGCAGGAGGCGGTGGGTTTGGGTGTGATCCATTAGGATCCCACGACATCCCCACCCGCCTCGTCCATCTCCTCCTGGGATTCAGGGGGGACGGAACTAGCTGGAGCCGGAAGTGCGGTTCCGGTTGTAGCCTGCCTCCTCTTTGTCGGTTTGGGAGCCGTACATGATTTAGAGCCCACCTGGTGACTCGCGGGAAGACCGGCCCCCACACACAGAGGGCAGTGTGGGGATGCCGAGCATTCGCGAGCCTTGTGACCCGACGTGCCGCAACGATAGCATAAATCGCTGCGGTCGGTGTCCGAAGGGCACTTGGCCCGAACGTGTCCGGGCTGAAGGCACCGGAAGCACCGCAGCTCTCTAGGTTGGAGCAGCTTAACACTTGCCGATACCCATCCTACTAGGAGGCGGCCACTCTCGGCAATCCTCTTGGCCGCGGCAACTGGGCAGCGAACCCAGGCGGCGCCCATGCCCCGAGAGGACTGCCGGATTTCGCCTACCTTGACTGACTCGATGGAGCAGCCACCCTCCCTGGCCATCGCCATCCAAAGTTCCTCCTTCGTGACGGAATCGTCCAGTCCGGACACCCGCAGTTCTGCAGTCATAGTGGGCCGGTGGACTTTGACGCAGTCACCTACTCCGGCCTGGCTTAGCGTAGCCTTAATTTGGTGGGCTAGTGCGTCAGCCTTTGCTGCGTTGTCGGGTCCCGACACCTCGAGAATTCGGGCACCCGTCTCAGTCTTCCGCGGCCTCAGTCCGGGAATACCGAGACCAGCCCAGTCAATTTGTGCCTTGGCATTTCCCAGAGCGCTGGCGTAAGTCACGCCCCGCTGCTCAGCCTCCGGCAGCAGGGTCACGACCACGGCCGCGGATTTGGGAATTCGCAGCTTAGGCTTTCTCTTCTCCTGGGAAGCCTTCTCTTGTGTTTTAGCCTTTTTAGGCGCTTTTTTGCCTCCCTTTCCAACTGTCGTCCATCCGTTGGACGGAGCAGAAGCTGGCGCCTGGGAAGTGGAGGGCGCCGTTGGAGCAGGGCCTCCCTGGCCTTTATTAGCGGACGTCTTCCCTTTGCGGCCCCTCTTTTTTCGCCCAGTCGGCGGAGCTGCGGCTGGCTCCATCGGTGTTGGTGCCGGAGGTGTAGAGCCACCCACTGGGGGCAGGCTCTCCTCTCGGGCCCGATCTGCAGCCAGTGGTGGCCGAACTCTCTTAGCAGGCGGAAGGCGCTCACTGATGACCTCGAGGCGAGCATTAAGCATGCTGCCGAGGTCGATCAGTAGAGAGCGTTTGAGCTCCTCGACGTTGAGTCCTTCCGCCGTGCCCGACACGGCTGTCTCGGGGCCACCGGGTGGCGGCTGACAAGGTGCCGGCTGGCTCGAGCGAGCCTTCATCATCTCCTCCCTGAGGGAGGCTAGTTCTTTACGAACCTCGGCGAGCTCTTGGCGCATTTTTGCGTTCTCGGCCTGGAGAACAATTGTCTCCTCCGAAGCTGTTCTCCGGCTGAGCTCCCGGACCACTTCCTGGACGCTGGAGGCTGCATCCTTAAGGTACTTCTGAAACCTCCCGTTCAGGTTCCCACTTTTATTGGCGACGTACTGGATGGCCTGTACGTCGCTTTGTACCCTGAGGCTAAGACCTGCAGTCGACATCTCAGATGCGACAGGAGCCGCTCCGCTAGTACCTGGCCGGGATTGAATTTCGGTCAGAGTCGGGTATTGAGATCTCAGCTCGCGAGCTGAAGCGGCCGCTGCCGCGATCTCTTTTTCAGCCTCCAGTCGCAACTGCTGCTGTTCCGCCTCGAGCAGCTTAGCTTTGGCCGCTGCCAGACCAACGTAGTCGCCGGTTGTAGCAGGGCGGCCACGTCCCCTTGGCTTGGGCGACTTCGTCGTCCTCGGCTTGGGCGGCTTGGGCACGGCGTATGTCTTGCCGCCCCACTCGTCACTCTCCGAGTCGTTTTCCCGACTGCGGGCCCTCTTTTGGGGCGTCTTCTCCGACGACTTGTGGAGGCTGTTGCTGCTGGCGCTGAAGGCCGACTTCATGCTGGCCTCAACACTCGTCGTCGAATCAGATAGGTAGAGCTGTGAACGTAAGCTCTCACCGTCACTGTCCACCGTTTTCTTCTTTAGGGCGGACTCAGGCAGCCGGTCTAACAAGACACTGAGTCGACGCCCTTTATGCGCGGGCTTGACTTGCCCCTCACCTTCACTCTCCGACCCCTTCGGTCCTTCGCTCGCTCTCTCGAGCCTCCTTCGCTCCCTCTCTCTCCTACGCATCTCCTTCCTCTCCTTCCCCACCGTCATTTTTTGTTGGTTTGTTTTAATGAAATCCATGTGATTCCCACGAGTACGCGGAATGTAGGTCACATAGGGCCGGAGCCGGTTCGGCACCCATGAAGCCTAAATTTGTTACCCAAGGGAGGGGGCGGCAGGTACCCCCCCTGGGGGTGCGGTTACGACCGCCACCGGGCGGCCACACAGGCCTCGCCCCGCACCACCAACTTACCTTCCGGGTTTTTTAACGTGGTCTCTCCACGGGGCCGGCCGGTAAAGGCAAGCCCGAACCACCCATCCCCGCTTTCGCGGGAGGCACCTATGCTAACACGTACCCCGGCCAATTAAGGCAAGGGTACCCACCTATTGGTGTGTAGTGTGTGTGAGGGTGTATGGTGTGTGTGTGAAAAATGTGAGTTGTGTGTGTAAGTGTAAGAGCGAATGTGAAGTGTACCTACCTAATGCGCCTCTTCGCTTCACCGCCCAACATAGCTGGCTTGCTATGGTGAGCGGCTACTGAGCCCCCCCACCACGACAAGGTGGACGCAACTCGGGGGGGAACCTAACCTAACCTAACCTAACCTAACCTAACCTAACCTAACCTAACCTAACCTAACCTAACCTAACCTAACCTAACCTAACCTAACCTAACCTAACCTAACCTAACCTAACCTAACCTAACCTAACCTAACCTAACCTAACCTAACCTAACCTAACCTAACCTAACCTAACCTAACCTAACCTAACCTAACCTAACCTAACCTAACCTAACCTAACCTAACCTAACCTAACCTAACCTAACCTAACCTAACCTAACCTAACCTAACCTAACCTAACCTAACCTAACCTAACCTAACCTAACCTAACCTAACCTAACCTAACCTAACCTAACCTAACCTAACCTAACCTAACCTAACCTAACCTAACCTAACCTAACCTAACCTAACCTAACCTAACCTAACCTAACCTAACCGATTAGACTTTTTGAGTTTTTGACTATACAGCGGCATCCCGGTGGTGTTCCCTGCTCCTGAAAAATACAATAGACACAGTTAATAACAGTTATTTTCCAAATTTTTGTCAAATTTACATATTTCTAGTGAATTTTGTGCGAATTTTCCCGTTTTCTCGAAATTTTCTTAGGAAAACTTTCGCGAATTTCCCTCAAAACTACTCCAAACAACCCCCTCCTACATCCCCTAAACCCTCAGACACCTATCCCGTACCTATCCCGCACAAATTACGCATTTTTGCCTGCATACCTACTATTTTGGGACTTAGAAAATTCACGTAACCGATACCAACTTTTCATACATCGTCGATTTTTGGAAATTTTTCATTAGACTTTTTGAGTTTTTGACTATACAGCGGCATCCCGGTGGTGTTCCCTGCTCCTGAAAAATACAATAGACACAGTTAATAACAGTTATTTTCCAAATTTTTGTCAAATTTTACATATTTCTAGTGAATTTTGTGCGAATTTTCCCGTTTTCTCGAAATTTTCTTAGGAAAACTTTCGCGAATTTCCCTCAAAACTACTCCAAACAACCCCCTCCTACATCCCCTAAACCCTCAGACACCTATCCCGTACCTATCCCGCACAAATTACGCATTTTTTGCCCGCCCACCCACCCTTTGGTCTCTCGCTAAGCTAGACTTCTGGCTTGGCGGGAATTTTAACTTTGGTTTTTTCGGTGGGAGGCGACTCAAATCGCCTTAATTTGATAGGGGCACATTAGTGGGCCACATTAGAGATAATGTTTGGGTTCAGAACCCCTCAGGGACCGGCCAAAACCGGAAAAATGTGTGAAAATGACGAACTGGACAACTTGACCGCCGCGCAGGCCGCGGCTTTGGACCAGGCAGCATCAGGCTCATCCAGCTCGACGGACGCGGGGGCCCTAGATGGTCCCGCGACCCGTCATGACCCCACCCTCGCACAGGGATTGAATAAAGGGCCCGCGTTGGCGGCTTCCACACCGGTTACCGGCGTACCTCCGGCCACCCGTAATAGGCTGGCCCAAAAAGGGGCCACAACGTCAAGGCCCCCCGTCGTTGCTCTCCCTGCCACTGCCCGCAGTGTCAGGAAGAGCATCGACGAGTGGGAGGACGCGGAGGCCAGGGCCTTGTCGGTCTCACCGAATGGACCAACATCGGGTGAGACCGACAAGACTTTCGTCCTTAAGGACAAGAAGGCGAAGCGGAAGCCGCCAACGAAGGCCTCGACAGAGGCGACCCCGATCCTCGAGGAGCCGAAGGGCTTCCCAAACCGGACCGCCGAAGCACGGTGGGTCATGGAGGAGGCCTATCTCCAACTCGAGGAGTCGGGGAACATAAAGGGCACAATAAAAGTCATGGTCAAGTCCCTCATCGACAGAATGTTCCGCATGGTGAGGCAGTTGGAGCAGGCGACACCGCTGCCCGGTGTGCGGCGGGACACGAGACCCGTCCCGCAGACGCCGCCGGGAAGCTCCAACGGCTCCGCCCGAATCCTCGAAGAGCTGAGGGACATGCGGAACATCCTCGAGGGAAAGGCCGATGAGGGACTTGCCCTGATAAAGGGCACGAAGGAAGCGGTAGAGGAGATGGGAAGAGACGTGGGGGGAAACAGGGACCTGCACCGCGAGACGAAGGAGGCGATAGAGCTGGCGGAGTCACGACTGACCGAAAAGGCTACCTACGCGCAAGTAGCGGCGGCTCCTCAAAACGTTGGGGAGCCTGCACGGCAGCAGCGCAAGGCGTTGCATTCGGTCATCGTGACTTCGACGGACCTATCGCACTCGGACCAGGTGATAGAGAGGATTAGGACGGCGGTGCAGGCCGGGGAGACGGGGATCAGAGTGGAGAAGGTGAGGAAGTCGAGGGAAGGGGGAGTGGTGGTGTCCTGCCGCGATAGAGAGGATTTGGACAGAGTAATGAGGAGTTTAGAAGAAAAAGGAACGGAATTGGAGTTCAAACAGGCGCAAAACAAAAACCCGATGGTCGTTATCAAGGACGTCATGTCGTATATAACGGACGACGAACTGATAACGGCCATCAAGCGGCAAAACACCGCTACTTTCAAGGGCGTCGACATAGAGAAGGAGGAGATGCGGGTGAAGTACCGGAGGAGAGCGAGGAACCCGCTTACCAGCCACATTGTGCTGCAGACGTCTCCCTCCATCTGGCAGCGACTGACCGCTGCAGAGCGAATCCATGTCGACCTGCAGCGGGTGGTCGTGCAGGACCAAAGCCCACTGGTCCAGTGCACAAGATGCTTGGGCTACGGACATGGGCGGAGGTTCTGCAAAGCCCCGGGGGAGGAAAAGGCGATCTGCAGCCATTGTGGCGGCGACCACAAAAAGGCAGAATGCGACCGCCTCGGCGAACCCGCGCGGTGCAGCGTCTGTCTAAAGTCGGGGGTACGCGAGTACAACCACAACGCTTTCGACAGATGCTGCCCCGTGCGCAAGAAGTGGGACGAAGTTGCGCGGAGTGCGGTCGCATACTGCTAAGGTGGTCACGGGGACCTGTCGCTCAACCTTCGGTGGTTCACCCGAATCTTGGTTTGGTACAAAGTATGGGACAATTGAGAGGCACAACAAACTGGCAGTCGATGGAGAATTGCTCACGCGGAATATGAAGTTTCGCTGTGGGTCAATAGTAAAACCCCAGGAGACTAAACCGGACACCCTTAGTTGTCCCATCTTTGCACTGACCCGGAGCGTAGCGAAGGAGCCGTCGGATAGAGACAGGCAAGTAAAGAGACGGTTTGCTGTCTACGGGATTGTGAACAATCCCGAGTTCAGCAAAATCAGTTTGGTAAAAGTGGAGAACGGCTCTTCCGCAACGTTGCGGGACTTGGTGAAGAAGAAAGTGATAGAAAACTGTGATAAATCAAAATCGACATTAGTTTTAAGTTTTAACTATGGACTTTATACAAAATTGACTAGTTACGAATCACGTAAACATTTTATAATAGTTTTTAAATTGATTTAAAAACTTAAAAAAAAAAAAAAAAAAAAAAAAAAAAAAAAAAAAAAAAAAAAAAAAAAAAAAAAAAAAAAAAAAAAAAAAAAAAAAAAAAAAAAAAAAAAAAAAAAAAAAGCCGAACTTTGCAAAAAAAAAAAAAAAAAAAAAAAACCTAACCTAACCTAACCTAACCTAACCTAACCTAACCTAACCTAACCTAACCTAACCTAACCTAACCTAACCTAACCTAACCTAACCTAACCTAACCTAACCTAACCTAACCTAACCTAACCTAACCTAACCTAACCTAACCTAACCTAACCTAACCTAACCTAACCTAACCTAACCTAACCTAACCTAACCTAACCTAACCTAACCTAACCTAACCTAACCTAACCTAACCTAACCTAACCTAACCTAACCTAACCTAACCTAACCTAACCTAACCTAACCTAACCCAGTCTGCTTCGGACCGCCGTAGCGTGCGGACGTGTCCACAAGTCGCTCGCGCCGAAAATATCGGAAAAATCCAAAAAGTGGATTTATGTGCTGTGCTAAGAGTGTTGTGACGTTATATGGTATTTCAACTTTATATACTTAAAATTTTTTGACAAAATTACAACAAAGTGGCCCTTCTGGCACCGAAATACGTTCACGGGAACATTTAACGACGATTTGGCCTTATATACCAAATTTCGACCTTATATACTCTTAAGTATATAAGCAAAATATATAACTAGAAACCCTCGGTTATCGATCTAGAATCACGTGCATACCTCAGTTTAAAATAAGCAAATTTTTCGACGATATATAACCTGTTACATAACTGTATCACATAACCGAGGCCCCCTTAACACCATACCACAATCACTTATTCGATCAAGCCCCATTTGCAAGAGAAAACACGCTTTTTCTCTCCGCGCCACGTGCTCGACCACGTGCTTACGAAATTTTCAACACGCGCTTTTTGACCATTTTACATTAAAATGACGGGGAGAACAGCACCACCGACGACGACGGCCGACACCAAGGCTGAAAACAAGACGAGGGAGGCAGGATCCTCTCCAAAAGCAGCGGGCGGCGGCCACGTGCGCACGAGTATTGGGAAGTTGGAGGGTAAGGCCGAGATGCCTATTCCCGGGTCCTTTCCTACCAAGATTGCAGAGGCTGAGGCCCTACATCGCTACGGACTACGCCAACTCGACGAGGCGCTAAGGATCAAGAAGGAGTCTAAGATCGAGCTACAAAAGGTGCTGAAGGCGTTTGTCGTCATGGTGAGGCGACTGGAAGGGACTGTTGTCGTCGCGCAGTCTCGGCAGACGTCAGAAGGTACCTCCGGGCCGAGGCCCTCCTCTCCCCAAGTACTCACCGACAGAGGCACAGACAAAGGTGACGAGATTCTTCGCGAAATTAGAGAAGTCAAGGAGATTCTTCAAGAAAAATCAAGGCAGACCATGGACGGCATAAATAACACCATTAAGGCTGTAGTGGACGCTGAGAGTCGGAACGCAGAACGCGCGACCTACGCTCAAGTTGCGGCGGCCGCGGCTGCCCCGGTTTCGGCCCCACGACGCGAAAAGCCACTTCATTCCATCGTCATTACATCGCATAGTGAACTGGACTGCTCAAGTACTATAGCAGAAAAAATTAGGCATGCAATTAAAGCTAAAGAAACAGGACTTCAGATACAAAAGATAAGGAAATCTAGGAACGAAGGAGTATTGGTTTCATGTAGGGAAAAGGAAGACATAGAAGAAGTAGAGAGGAGAATCACAGAAGCAGACGAAGACAAAGTTCTGAGGGTGGACAGGAAAACAAACAAGTGGCCGCTCGTGATGTTGGTAAACGTCATGAATTATCTGACGGATGCTGACATCAAGGCGGCCTTGAGGAGGCAGAACAGACGGCTGCTGGGAGAGTTTGAAGATCAAGACGTCGAGGTCAAGTTCCGCAAGAAGGCCCGGAATCCTTATATGGGCCACGTGGTGATGCGGGTGCGGCCCCTGATCTGGCAGAAAATGACGACCGCTGGGCGAGTACATTTGGACTTGCAGCACGTCATCGTCCGTGATCAGAGCCCGCTAGTTCAGTGTACGAACTGTCTGGGCTTTGGCCACGGCAAAAAATTCTGCAAACAGACAGACCGCGCCTGCAGTCACTGCGGGGACAAACATTTGTATTCGGATTGTCCGAATCTGTCTGAACCTGCAGTCTGCATTAACTGTGTTAGTGAGCAACTTGATGCGGAACATAACGCGTTTAGTGCGAAGTGCAGTGTCAGAGAGCGATGGGATTTTCTGGCCAGGGAGAGTGTCGCCTATTGTTAGACATAGCCGTAGGCGACATTCTGTCTGATACTCACTATCCCGGTTCGAACTCTCTTAGCATAAGTTATAGTGTTTTATGTTGGGAACAGGGTTGGGTTATCATACTGATAACAACCCCTGTTCATTGTGTGTATTGGATTGTGTCTGTGAGGTGCGGCAGAACGGATTCCCCGAAAACCGTAAGTAAAGTGACCTTAATAATGCTCATTTTGTTGACCTCAACCTTGCGGTCTGGGGTCGAAAAATGTGTTGCAAATAATCTCTTTCCTCGGGGCCGCTCGGCCGCACTTTCGGCGCATAGCAAATTTGTAGGGATGGTAAATAAAAAGTGCAGGTGCACTGATTGCCATTTTGTATATAATATTAGTAAAAATGAGATCTTAGTCAAACTTGTGTTTATAAAAATAGTCATAACATATCCTAAGGTATTGCCTGGTTTTGTGTACAAGATAGGCAGTCTCATCGGAATCGATTTAGCCAACGTAAACGTAGATAGTAGTATTAAACATTGGTAGATTGTGATACTGTAAATATAGCTGAGTATATATTGTAAAGTATTAATGTTAAACAAAAGAGAAAAACAAACAAAAAAGATAAAGAAAAATCTGGAAAAAAAAAAAAAAAAAAAAAAAAAAAAAAAAAAAAAAAAAAAAATTGGCTATGATTCTGATTGTACCTAAAACTAATTAATGTTTGCAATTATGATACTATGTCATTGCCCTCATGTGCTGAAATATATTTTATTATTTAAGTTGTCACCGGTCTGGGTGGGACGGGGAGGCCTGCTCTCAGGGCTCCCGGTTCTACCTGGGCCCTTTTATACTTCTGACTGTAATGATTGATGTGAGAAACCAGCTAAATTTTAAAGAGTCGCAGATCGCACTGAGGCTAAGAGGCTAATCTCGGTGTCTGCACCGCCCTGCGCAGTAAGATGAGCACGGTAAGCTTGGGTTCTTGCATCAGCCAATAATACGACTAATTCGTGTACAATTCTCAGCTGATTTTTGCAGTGGGTTCTAATTCTCAGTGAACCCAATGCAATAAACAGCAGTAGATTCAATCTATACCTTGCATTTGTTCATTTGAGTTGTTAATTTTAAATGTATGTATTTACATTGCAAACCTTGACTAGATACGAGAAATTTCTCGACAGCTCAAGTGCAGACGAATTCAAGTCTTCTTTGATGGCTCGCGATTTTCGCCGATTATACCTCTACATGGCAAACAATGTCTCTGGTTACGCCAGAGGATGAATCGAAATCCCCTTACACAGGGGATACAAAAAAAAAAAAAAAAAAAAAAAAAAAAAAAAAAAAAAACCTAACCTAACCTAACCTAACCTAACCTAACCTAACCTAACCTAACCTAACCTAACCTAACCTAACCTAACCTAACCTAACCTAACCTAACCTAACCTAACCTAACCATCGAATTTTGAAATTTCTAATTCTACCTGACCAGCTCAAATTCGCTTCTATCGTGTCCCAGTAGCCCTCAGCTAACCTGTAAAAGAAAATTAATAAGGATTAATAGCAGTTTTCTACGTTTTTTCAACTTTTTAGAATTTTTGTCTCTGAAAATCGTCCAAATAATAGTCAATTCAGTAGTTTTTCGAAAATTTTCTCAGGACAAGTACCCTCGTTTTTGGTAAAAATCGTCAATACATACCCCCTATTACCTACCCTAACCGTCCCGCGTCGTTTCCGGTCGAAATCCCACATAAAAAACGCATTTTCGTCCTTCTGCCTACACTTTGTCTTTACTAGAGAATTCACCTAACCGAGCTCGCTCTCCCATACATTATCGAATTTTGAAATTTCTAATTCTACCTGACCAGCTCAAATTCGCTTCTATCGTGTCCCAGCAGCCCTCAGCTAACCTGTAAAAGAAAATTAATAAGGATTAATAGCAGTTTTCTACGTTTTTTTCAACTTTTTAAAATTTTTGTCTCTGAAAATCGTCCAAATAATAGTCAATTCGGTAGTTTTTCGAAAATTTTCTCAGGACAAGTACCCTCGTTTTTGCTAAAAATCGTCAATACATACCCCCTATTACCTACCCTAACCGTCCCGCGTCGTTTCCGGTCGAAATCCCACATAAAAAACGCATTTTCGTCCTTCTGCCTACACTTTGTCTTTACTAGAGAATTCACCTAACCGAGCTCGCTCTCCCATACATTATCGAATTTTGAAATTTCTAATTCTACCTGACCAGCTCAAATTCGCTTCTATCGTGTCCCAGCAGCCCTCAGCTAACCTGTAAAAGAAAATTAATAAGGATTAATAGCAGTTTTCTACGTTTTTTTCAACTTTTTAAAATTTTTGTCTCTGAAAATCGTCCAAATAATAGTCAATTCGGTAGTTTTTCGAAAATTTTCTCAGGACAAGTACCCTCGTTTTTGCTAAAAATCGTCAATACATACCCCCTATTACCTACCCTAACCGTCCCGCGTCGTTTCCGGTCGAAATCCCACATAAAAAACGCATTTTCGTCCTTCTGCCTACACTTTGTCTTTACTAGAGAATTCACCTAACCGAGCTCGCTCTCCCATACATTATCGAATTTTGAAATTTCTAATTCTACCTGACCAGCTCAAATTCGCTTCTATCGTGTCCCAGCAGCCCTCAGCTAACCTGTAAAAGAAAATTAATAAGGATTAATAGCAGTTTTCTACGTTTTTTTCAACTTTTTAAAATTTTTGTCTCTGAAAATCGTCCAAATAATAGTCAATTCGGTAGTTTTTCGAAAATTTTCTCAGGACAAGTACCCTCGTTTTTGCTAAAAATCGTCAATACATACCCCCTATTACCTACCCTAACCGTCCCGCGTCGTTTCCGGTCGAAATCCCACATAAAAAACGCATTTTCGTCCTTCTGCCTACACTTTGTCTTTACTAGAGAATTCACCTAACCGAGCTCGCTCTCCCATACATTATCGAATTTTGAAATTTCTAATTCTACCTGACCAGCTCAAATTCGCTTCTATCGTGTCCCAGTAGCCCTCAGCTAACCTGTAAAAGAAAATTAATAAGGATTAATAGCAGTTTTCTACGTTTTTTTCAACTTTTTAAAATTTTTGTCTCTGAAAATCGTCCAAATAATAGTCAATTCGGTAGTTTTTCGAAAATTTTCTCAGGACAAGTACCCTCGTTTTTGCTAAAAATCGTCAATACATACCCCCTATTACCTACCCTAACCGTCCCGCGTCGTTTCCGGTCGAAATCCCACATAAAAAACGCATTTTCGTCCTTCTGCCTACACTTTGTCTTTACTAGAGAATTCACCTAACCGAGCTCGCTCTCCCATACATTATCGAATTTTGAAATTTCTAATTCTACCTGACCAGCTCAAATTCGCTTCTATCGTGTCCCAGTAGCCCTCAGCTAACCTGTAAAAGAAAATTAATAAGGATTAATAGCAGTTTTCTACGTTTTTTCAACTTTTTAGAATTTTTGTCTCTGAAAATCGTCCAAATAATAGTCAATTCAGTAGTTTTTCGAAAATTTTCTCAGGACAAGTACCCTCGTTTTTGGTAAAAATCGTCAATACATACCCCCTATTACCTACCCTAACCGTCCCGCGTCGTTTCCGGTCGAAATCCCACATAAAAAACGCATTTTCGTCCTTCTGCCTACACTTTGTCTTTACTAGAGAATTCACCTAACCGAGCTCGCTCTCCCATACATTATCGAATTTTGAAATTTCTAATTCTACCTGACCAGCTCAAATTCGCTTCTATCGTGTCCCAGCAGCCCTCAGCTAACCTGTAAAAGAAAATTAATAAGGATTAATAGCAGTTTTCTACGTTTTTTTCAACTTTTTAAAATTTTTGTCTCTGAAAATCGTCCAAATAATAGTCAATTCGGTAGTTTTTCGAAAATTTTCTCAGGACAAGTACCCTCGTTTTTGCTAAAAATCGTCAATACATACCCCCTATTACCTACCCTAACCGTCCCGCGTCGTTTCCGGTCGAAATCCCACATAAAAAACGCATTTTCGTCCTTCTGCCTACACTTTGTCTTTACTAGAGAATTCACCTAACCGAGCTCGCTCTCCCATACATTATCGAATTTTGAAATTTCTAATTCTACCTGACCAGCTCAAATTCGCTTCTATCGTGTCCCAGCAGCCCTCAGCTAACCTGTAAAAGAAAATTAATAAGGATTAATAGCAGTTTTCTACGTTTTTTTCAACTTTTTAAAATTTTTGTCTCTGAAAATCGTCCAAATAATAGTCAATTCGGTAGTTTTTCGAAAATTTTCTCAGGACAAGTACCCTCGTTTTTGCTAAAAATCGTCAATACATACCCCCTATTACCTACCCTAACCGTCCCGCGTCGTTTCCGGTCGAAATCCCACATAAAAAACGCATTTTCGTCCTTCTGCCTACACTTTGTCTTTACTAGAGAATTCACCTAACCGAGCTCGCTCTCCCATACATTATCGAATTTTGAAATTTCTAATTCTACCTGACCAGCTCAAATTCGCTTCTATCGTGTCCCAGTAGCCCTCAGCTAACCTGTAAAAGAAAATTAATAAGGATTAATAGCAGTTTTCTACGTTTTTTTCAACTTTTTAAAATTTTTGTCTCTGAAAATCGTCCAAATAATAGTCAATTCGGTAGTTTTTCGAAAATTTTCTCAGGACAAGTACCCTCGTTTTTGCTAAAAATCGTCAATACATACCCCCTATTACCTACCCTAACCGTCCCGCGTCGTTTCCGGTCGAAATCCCACATAAAAAACGCATTTTCGTCCTTCTGCCTACACTTTGTCTTTACTAGAGAATTCACCTAACCGAGCTCGCTCTCCCATACATTATCGAATTTTGAAATTTCTAATTCTACCTGACCAGCTCAAATTCGCTTCTATCGTGTCCCAGTAGCCCTCAGCTAACCTGTAAAAGAAAATTAATAAGGATTAATAGCAGTTTTCTACGTTTTTTTCAACTTTTTAAAATTTTTGTCTCTGAAAATCGTCCAAATAATAGTCAATTCGGTAGTTTTTCGAAAATTTTCTCAGGACAAGTACCCTCGTTTTTGCTAAAAATCGTCAATACATACCCCCTATTACCTACCCTAACCGTCCCGCGTCGTTTCCGGTCGAAATCCCACATAAAAAACGCATTTTCGTCCTTCTGCCTACACTTTGTCTTTACTAGAGAATTCACCTAACCGAGCTCGCTCTCCCATACATTATCGAATTTTGAAATTTCTAATTCTACCTGACCAGCTCAAATTCGCTTCTATCGTGTCCCAGTAGCCCTCAGCTAACCTGTAAAAGAAAATTAATAAGGATTAATAGCAGTTTTCTACGTTTTTTTCAACTTTTTAAAATTTTTGTCTCTGAAAATCGTCCAAATAATAGTCAATTCGGTAGTTTTTCGAAAATTTTCTCAGGACAAGTACCCTCGTTTTTGCTAAAAATCGTCAATACATACCCCCTATTACCTACCCTAACCGTCCCGCGTCGTTTCCGGTCGAAATCCCACATAAAAAACGCATTTTCGTCCTTCTGCCTACACTTTGTCTTTACTAGAGAATTCACCTAACCGAGCTCGCTCTCCCATACATTATCGAATTTTGAAATTTCTAATTCTACCTGACCAGCTCAAATTCGCTTCTATCGTGTCCCAGTAGCCCTCAGCTAACCTGTAAAAGAAAATTAATAAGGATTAATAGCAGTTTTCTACGTTTTTTTCAACTTTTTAAAATTTTTGTCTCTGAAAATCGTCCAAATAATAGTCAATTCGGTAGTTTTTCGAAAATTTTCTCAGGACAAGTACCCTCGTTTTTGCTAAAAATCGTCAATACATACCCCCTATTACCTACCCTAACCGTCCCGCGTCGTTTCCGGTCGAAATCCCACATAAAAAACGCATTTTCGTCCTTCTGCCTACACTTTGTCTTTACTAGAGAATTCACCTAACCGAGCTCGCTCTCCCATACATTATCGAATTTTGAAATTTCTAATTCTACCTGACCAGCTCAAATTCGCTTCTATCGTGTCCCAGTAGCCCTCAGCTAACCTGTAAAAGAAAATTAATAAGGATTAATAGCAGTTTTCTACGTTTTTTTCAACTTTTTAAAATTTTTGTCTCTGAAAATCGTCCAAATAATAGTCAATTCGGTAGTTTTTCGAAAATTTTCTCAGGACAAGTACCCTCGTTTTTGCTAAAAATCGTCAATACATACCCCCTATTACCTACCCTAACCGTCCCGCGTCGTTTCCGGTCGAAATCCCACATAAAAAACGCATTTTCGTCCTTCTGCCTACACTTTGTCTTTACTAGAGAATTCACCTAACCGAGCTCGCTCTCCCATACATTATCGAATTTTGAAATTTCTAATTCTACCTGACCAGCTCAAATTCGCTTCTATCGTGTCCCAGTAGCCCTCAGCTAACCTGTAAAAGAAAATTAATAAGGATTAATAGCAGTTTTCTACGTTTTTTCAACTTTTTAGAATTTTTGTCTCTGAAAATCGTCCAAATAATAGTCAATTCAGTAGTTTTTCGAAAATTTTCTCAGGACAAGTACCCTCGTTTTTGGTAAAAATCGTCAATACATACCCCCTATTACCTACCCTAACCGTCCCGCGTCGTTTCCGGTCGAAATCCCACATAAAAAACGCATTTTCGTCCTTCTGCCTACACTTTGTCTTTACTAGAGAATTCACCTAACCGAGCTCGCTCTCCCATACATTATCGAATTTTGAAATTTCTAATTCTACCTGACCAGCTCAAATTCGCTTCTATCGTGTCCCAGCAGCCCTCAGCTAACCTGTAAAAGAAAATTAATAAGGATTAATAGCAGTTTTCTACGTTTTTTTCAACTTTTTAAAATTTTTGTCTCTGAAAATCGTCCAAATAATAGTCAATTCGGTAGTTTTTCGAAAATTTTCTCAGGACAAGTACCCTCGTTTTTGCTAAAAATCGTCAATACATACCCCCTATTACCTACCCTAACCGTCCCGCGTCGTTTCCGGTCGAAATCCCACATAAAAAACGCATTTTCGTCCTTCTGCCTACACTTTGTCTTTACTAGAGAATTCACCTAACCGAGCTCGCTCTCCCATACATTATCGAATTTTGAAATTTCTAATTCTACCTGACCAGCTCAAATTCGCTTCTATCGTGTCCCAGCAGCCCTCAGCTAACCTGTAAAAGAAAATTAATAAGGATTAATAGCAGTTTTCTACGTTTTTTTCAACTTTTTAAAATTTTTGTCTCTGAAAATCGTCCAAATAATAGTCAATTCGGTAGTTTTTCGAAAATTTTCTCAGGACAAGTACCCTCGTTTTTGCTAAAAATCGTCAATACATACCCCCTATTACCTACCCTAACCGTCCCGCGTCGTTTCCGGTCGAAATCCCACATAAAAAACGCATTTTCGTCCTTCTGCCTACACTTTGTCTTTACTAGAGAATTCACCTAACCGAGCTCGCTCTCCCATACATTATCGAATTTTGAAATTTCTAATTCTACCTGACCAGCTCAAATTCGCTTCTATCGTGTCCCAGTAGCCCTCAGCTAACCTGTAAAAGAAAATTAATAAGGATTAATAGCAGTTTTCTACGTTTTTTTCAACTTTTTAAAATTTTTGTCTCTGAAAATCGTCCAAATAATAGTCAATTCGGTAGTTTTTCGAAAATTTTCTCAGGACAAGTACCCTCGTTTTTGCTAAAAATCGTCAATACATACCCCCTATTACCTACCCTAACCGTCCCGCGTCGTTTCCGGTCGAAATCCCACATAAAAAACGCATTTTCGTCCTTCTGCCTACACTTTGTCTTTACTAGAGAATTCACCTAACCGAGCTCGCTCTCCCATACATTATCGAATTTTGAAATTTCTAATTCTACCTGACCAGCTCAAATTCGCTTCTATCGTGTCCCAGTAGCCCTCAGCTAACCTGTAAAAGAAAATTAATAAGGATTAATAGCAGTTTTCTACGTTTTTTTCAACTTTTTAAAATTTTTGTCTCTGAAAATCGTCCAAATAATAGTCAATTCGGTAGTTTTTCGAAAATTTTCTCAGGACAAGTACCCTCGTTTTTGCTAAAAATCGTCAATACATACCCCCTATTACCTACCCTAACCGTCCCGCGTCGTTTCCGGTCGAAATCCCACATAAAAAACGCATTTTCGTCCTTCTGCCTACACTTTGTCTTTACTAGAGAATTCACCTAACCGAGCTCGCTCTCCCATACATTATCGAATTTTGAAATTTCTAATTCTACCTGACCAGCTCAAATTCGCTTCTATCGTGTCCCAGTAGCCCTCAGCTAACCTGTAAAAGAAAATTAATAAGGATTAATAGCAGTTTTCTACGTTTTTTTCAACTTTTTAAAATTTTTGTCTCTGAAAATCGTCCAAATAATAGTCAATTCGGTAGTTTTTCGAAAATTTTCTCAGGACAAGTACCCTCGTTTTTGCTAAAAATCGTCAATACATACCCCCTATTACCTACCCTAACCGTCCCGCGTCGTTTCCGGTCGAAATCCCACATAAAAAACGCATTTTCGTCCTTCTGCCTACACTTTGTCTTTACTAGAGAATTCACCTAACCGAGCTCGCTCTCCCATACATTATCGAATTTTGAAATTTCTAATTCTACCTGACCAGCTCAAATTCGCTTCTATCGTGTCCCAGTAGCCCTCAGCTAACCTGTAAAAGAAAATTAATAAGGATTAATAGCAGTTTTCTACGTTTTTTTCAACTTTTTAAAATTTTTGTCTCTGAAAATCGTCCAAATAATAGTCAATTCGGTAGTTTTTCGAAAATTTTCTCAGGACAAGTACCCTCGTTTTTGCTAAAAATCGTCAATACATACCCCCTATTACCTACCCTAACCGTCCCGCGTCGTTTCCGGTCGAAATCCCACATAAAAAACGCATTTTTCGCCCTCCCGCCCACCCTTTGGTCTTACCGCTTAGCTGGACTCGTACCGTAGGAAAATTTTTAAGTCAGTTTTCTCTCGCGAAATCGATAGAGCAGCTTACTAAACACCACCAAGATGTTCAATACCCCCCCCCCGGATAGAAACAAAGCGTCTACTAGTCGCGCAAACTCTACTTTTATAGTAGATATGGGCAATAAGAACCAGCCGCCGACCCGCAGCCCTGTCTTCCGAGCCGAGGTCATACCTTTTTCGCCAGAGGACTATAACACCCAATCTTCAATCAGCTCGGGGAATACGGCGCCGAACCAGGTCAAGGCCAAACGGGGCTTTGCCCGAACCCTAGTCGAGGTGGTGCCTATTCCCTCAGATATTGCCACGAGATCGCGACTCCAGCAGGGGAAGTTGTGGACCGCCCACTCCAAATCCCAACTCGCGAACTCGGGCAATATCAAAACTGATATAAAAAAAGGAGTGACTCTCGCGATTGAAAACCTCCATAGACTTCTACGGGAATCGGAAGCCGACTTGGAGAGAGAGCGCAGGAGGCATAACTCTGCTTCTGGCGCTCTCCCTCCAACTCACCGGCTCTCCCTCCAATCCCCTCCGGCGACTCAGACGGCTACCGACCCTGCTCTCGCCTGCTCCGCGCCCACCGCTCCTGCATCTCAGCACTCCATCGGCACGCAGGCGGACCGGGCGCTCGGGTTCAATGGGGACCTCCTGTCCCAGTTGTGCTCGAGTGTCGGGACCAACACTGCGCTGCTGGCTGAGATCAAGGAGGCACAGGAGCAAATAAACACCAACGCCATCTTTGACCACATCGGGCTCATCAAGTCCAAACTCGATGAGGTGCACACCGATGTGCGTCAGGCGAGGAACAAAGCTGAGACATCATCGACCTTCTCGTCTCTCAGCTACGCCCGAGCGGTCGCCGCGGCGCCGACGCCGTCGCCCCCTGGGCCTACTCAGTTGCCACCCCCCGTTCCTAAGACGAAGCCTGCAATCATAGTAAGCTCCAAGAAGAACGTACTTAGCGCCTCGGAAACTCTGAGGAATTTCAAGAGCTCGGTCTCTTTCCGCGATTCTACCTTCGCTCCGGCAAACATCAAGTTCGTCTCTAAAAACAAGATCCGAGTGGAGTTCGACAGCACGGAACATCGCGAGGAGACCCTCAAAAAGCTGAAACGCCCTGAGTGCTCGGTCGTGGCTGAGGCCTCTAAAACCCTAAAGCCTATGGTGATTCTGAAAGGAGTCCCCCAAGACATACCATCCGAGGAGCTGCGCTGCATTCTCCTGAACCAAAACCCTTCTGTCAAGGAGGCTATGACCACGGAAGATGGCCTGGCCTTCAGATTCAAGAGGGCTAACCGCAATAAGGGTCTTTATAACGCGGTTTTCATAACATCGCCCTCTGTCTGGAGGTCGGTCACTTCTCAGGTTAAGCTCAACCTGGACCACCAGAAGGTGCACGCAGAAAACTACATCCCCCTCCTACAGTGCTACAAGTGCCTACAATTCGGCCACACTAAGGCACGTTGTGACCGTCAGGCCACAATATGCTCCCACTGCTCCCTCCCCGGACATGAATTTCGCGCCTGCCCAGACAGGAATAATACTGACAAAGTTCGGTGCCATAACTGTGTAGAACACGGTAAATCCAGCAACAGTCAACCCAAACTTGATCATAGTGCTACATCCCTCCACTGTCCTCGAATACTCCACATGCTTCAAACCATCACCTCCCGTACCAACTATGGTTATTAATTCAAATTTCTCCACTCATTCTTCGTCTTTTAACCTTCTTTGCACACAGATCAATCTCAACCACAGTCGTAATGCCAATCATGAACTTGCAATTCATCTTTCAAACTCAGACTGTCATGTGGCATTTGTCACTGACCCATACGTCTCTAACATCGAACGAATCAAACCTGTTGCTGGTTTTACCGTCTACCAGTTTCACTCCGGCCGCCCTGTCAAGGCAGCAATACTCGTCAGGGACGGGTTCGCCTCGACCCTGGGTGTTTCCGAGCACTCCAATTCTAACATCTGCAGCATCCGCATAAAAGATCGAGCCGGCAATAGCGTGTACTTGTCATCCGTATACGTTGAGCCCCGCAATGATGTCCACAACACAATAACTAACCTGGAGACGTTCCTCGAACGAACCTCTGACTCCCGGCACATTATCTGCGGGGACTTCAACGGATGGCATTCCTTCTGGGGCTCTCGATCAAACAACTCCCGGGGAGAGGACATAGCAAACCTCATAATCGCCCGCGACCTCACGGTCTGCAACGCCGGTGACGAGCCCACCTTCCACACGGTGACACATGGGCTACCACGGAACTCCATCGTGGACCTCACACTTGTGAGTAATACCGGCATCGACGTTGCGGATTGGGCGGTCGACGCAAGCATCTGCCCATCATCCGACCACAATGCCATACGCTTCTGCGCCTCCCTCGGCATCGGGAAACCGGTCAAGAACATCAAAATGTCCACATACAAATATGCTACTGGAGCCATCAAATGGGAAAGACTTCGGGAGCGGTTTGTCGCGGTGATGAGCTCGCGACTTCCGTCCGATCCGGACTTCGCCAACATGGGCGTCGCTAGTCTAGACGACTACGTCGACGAGTTCACCTCCGCCATACAGTTCACCTGCGACAGACTGCTTCCGGTTGGCACCCGCCGCCCAGCTCGTGCGCCATGGTGGAATGACGACCTAGAAGAGCTCAAAAGAGCCGTTATAAGGAATCACCATAAACTCTCTAAGGCCGTCCGCCGCCAACGCCCGATCGAAGAATTGATCGCGGAACGTGACCGACTCAGACGTCGCTACTCCGACGCCTTCTGCTCTGCCTCTACGGAACACTTTAGGGAGTTCTGTAGCAGGCAGCAAAAGGAAGACGTCTGGTCGGTCACGAACCGCATCATCAAGACGCGACCTCTTGCTCAGGCGCCTGCAACGCTGCGCCTCCAGGACGGCACCTTCACCAAAGACTCTGCTGACACCGCTCGCGCACTCCTCCATCAATTTTATCCGGATGACACACCGGACGTCACGGACTTTCAGATCAGGCTCCGTACCGAAATGTACAAACCGCTGCACACCCCGTCGGAACCTGCATTTACTGGGGAGGAGGTGCTGGGAGCACTCCAGGGTATGAACCCGAAGAGAGCGCCCGGACTTGACCACCTGACTGCGGACATCTGTCACTGGGTGGCGCAGTGGTTCCCCGAAATCATCACTGGCATAGTGAACTGCTGTCTCCGGCTTCAATACTTCCCCAAGTCTTGGAAAGTCGCCACGGCGAAAATCATCCCGAAGCCTGGCAAGCCGGAGTACAGTTCGCTGTCCAGCTTTAGACCAATTGGCCTGCTAAATGTCTTCGCCAAACTTCTTGAGCGCTTGATCAACGACAGACTAATATACCATCTGCAAACCAATAACGCCTCTTTGGCCAACCAATACGGCTTCAAGGCACAGACTTCAACAGTCATGGCTATCTCAAATGCCCTCAACGTCATCAACTCGGCCAGGTCGGCGAGGGAGCAGGTGGTTGCGGTCTCCCTGGACATCAAGGCCGCGTTCGATCGTGCCTGGTGGCCGGCCATATTCGGCAGACTCAGGGACTGCAACTGTCCTAGCAACCTCTACCGAATTCTTCTGAGTTACGTCGGGGACCGCGAGGTGCAAATCAACTTCGCCGAGACCAAAGTCCAAAAGACTATGACCAGAGGGTGCATCCAGGGCTCGGTCATCGGTCCTACTCTGTGGAACTTGGTCCTGGACACACTCCTTATTATGCCCATGCCTGACGGATGCAGCCTCCAAGCTTACGCGGACGATGTCCTGTTGATCGCACATAACAGGGACATTGCGGCGCTTGAGGAATGCGTCAATACGGCACTCAACCGTATTCTCAACTGGGGTGAGGGAGTCAAACTGGAGTTTGGCCCTGATAAAACCCAGGCTATCGCCTTCACCCCTAAAGCCACCAAATGCAAAATAGTCATGAAAACACAGCAGCTGACTTTTGTCGACAATATCAAATATTTGGGCATCATCATTGACAAACGCCTCACGTTTACAAAACATGTGGACTCAATACTCGAAAAAGTCCAAAAACTCCATCACAAATTGTGTCTATTTATTAGACCTACCTGGGGCATCAGCCCCGAAAACGTCCGTATCTTGTATTCGATGGTGATCGAACCGATAGTCTGCTATGGCGCAGCTATCTGGTCGGGCGCCCTTCGATACAAATACATCGCCAAAAGGCTCCTATCGCTGCAACGCCTATTTGCCATCAAAATGATACAGGGCTTTCGCACTGTAAGTACCACAGCCTCCATATCCTTGGCTCAACTCGTTCCCCTACCCGACAAAGTCGAAGCTGTCGCGGATGTTGAGCGCTCGAAACTCCTGGGCGTCACTCTGCAGCTGCCTGATGACGTCCCGGTTGAGAAGCTCGGTGTCCCGGCTAGTCTTCTGCATCCCTCCAGAAGAATCGGCATTCGTTTCGAGGAAATTTCCTCAGTTGACGACTTCCTCGAACTCCCCAATGTCGAAACTATTGCGACCAGCTGGAAAATCTACACAGATGGGAGTAAACACGATGATGTTGTGGGCGCTGCCTTCGTCGTATTCGACCCGTCTGGGAGACGGACAACGGCCGCTAAGTTCAAGCTTCATGACTGTTGTTCCGTCTTCCAGGCGGAATTGTTGGCCATTCAAGAGGCCTGCAACTTCGTCCTGGACAACCGCATCCCTAATACTCTTATCCTGTCTGACAGCAAATCGGGTCTTATGGAACTCTCCAACCGCAACAGTCACAATCCATTTGCTGTCGCTATCCATCGGAGCCTGTCTAGAGCACTCACTGCCAGGCAAACTGTCGAATTCGCATGGGTCAAGGCCCATGTGGGATTCGGCGGCAATGAGCAGGCCGATTCGGCAGCCAAAGAAGCGGCAAACCTCCATAAAACTCCCGACTACTGCGCTGTTCCTATTAGCTATGTCAAGTATTCTAATAAACTTGACTGCTCCTCTGCCTCTCGTAACTTCTACGAAAACCCTGAGTCCGCTCAGTACACCAAATCTCTCTTTCCTACCTACTCCTCTCTACTCGAATTCCTTCGCTTAAATAAGCCTTCTTTCGCTATCACTCAGTACTTAACCAACCATGGATTTCATAAAGAGTACTTACATCGCTTTAAAATCACAAGCGATGACACTTGTCCTTGTGACGGGACATCGACACAAAGTTGGCGCCATCTACTGGAATCATGCCCTCGCTACTCCACCCTGCGAAACGAACATGAAGTCGCCTGTCGCATGTTCAGTATTAATCCTTCTAGCCCTACCGAAATAATTACAAAAGAAACCACAACACAAACTTTCAATAAGCTAATCTCCAATATTGTTGAAACACTCAAAAACTTCAATA
>CASHTA010000015.1:60000-131733 GCA_949358125.1 Idaea dimidiata
CCGTCCTAAAAGTGATACAGCGGCATCCCAGTAGTGGTCCCCTGTCCTGCAACAAACAAATATAGGCATCAATAGTGTAATTTCTTCGTTTTTTCATCAAAACAGTTCAAATTGCTTCAAATTTCTTCAATTTTCTTCATAAATTCGCCGTTTTCTCAACTTTTTCTCAGGAAAAGTCTACTTGTTTTCTTCATAAATAGTCTCAGTGCACCCCCTTTTACCTACCCTAAGCGTCCCGCGTCGATTCGCATCCAAATAACATCAAAAAATCGCATTTTTCGTCCGAGCGCCCTTCGACTTGTCTCTACAGAATTCACCTTAGCGATAGCACATCTCCATACAACATCAAATTTTGAAATTTTTATTTCAACTCCACCGTCCTAAAAGTGATACAGCGGCATCCCAGTAGTGGTCCCCTGTCCTGCAACAAACAAATATAGGCATCAATAGTGTAATTTCTTCGTTTTTTCATCAAAACAGTTCAAATTGCTTCAAATTTCTTCAATTTTCTTCATAAATTCGCCGTTTTCTCAACTTTTTCTCAGGAAAAGTCTACTTGTTTTCTTCATAAATAGTCTCAGTGCACCCCCTTTTACCTACCCTAAGCGTCCCGCGTCGATTCGCATCCAAATAACATCAAAAAATCGCATTTTTCGTCCGAGCGCCCTTCGACTTGTCTCTACAGAATTCACCTTAGCGATAGCACATCTCCATACAACATCAAATTTTGAAATTTTTATTTCAACTCCACCGTCCTAAAAGTGATACAGCGGCATCCCAGTAGTGGTCCCCTGTCCTGCAACAAACAAATATAGGCATCAATAGTGTAATTTCTTCGTTTTTTCATCAAAACAGTTCAAATTGCTTCAAATTTCTTCAATTTTCTTCATAAATTCGCCGTTTTCTCAACTTTTTCTCAGGAAAAGTCTACTTGTTTTCTTCATAAATAGTCTCAGTGCACCCCCTTTTACCTACCCTAAGCGTCCCGCGTCGATTCGCATCCAAATAACATCAAAAAATCGCATTTTTCGTCCGAGCGCCCTTCGACTTGTCTCTACAGAATTCACCTTAGCGATAGCACATCTCCATACAACATCAAATTTTGAAATTTTTATTTCAACTCCACCGTCCTAAAAGTGATACAGCGGCATCCCAGTAGTGGTCCCCTGTCCTGCAACAAACAAATATAGGCATCAATAGTGTAATTTCTTCGTTTTTTCATCAAAACAGTTCAAATTGCTTCAAATTTCTTCAATTTTCTTCATAAATTCGCCGTTTTCTCAACTTTTTCTCAGGAAAAGTCTACTTGTTTTCTTCATAAATAGTCTCAGTGCACCCCCTTTTACCTACCCTAAGCGTCCCGCGTCGATTCGCATCCAAATAACATCAAAAAATCGCATTTTTCGTCCGAGCGCCCTTCGACTTGTCTCTACAGAATTCACCTTAGCGATAGCACATCTCCATACAACATCAAATTTTGAAATTTTTATTTCAACTCCACCGTCCTAAAAGTGATACAGCGGCATCCCAGTAGTGGTCCCCTGTCCTGCAACAAACAAATATAGGCATCAATAGTGTAATTTCTTCGTTTTTTCATCAAAACAGTTCAAATTGCTTCAAATTTCTTCAATTTTCTTCATAAATTCGCCGTTTTCTCAACTTTTTCTCAGGAAAAGTCTACTTGTTTTCTTCATAAATAGTCTCAGTGCACCCCCTTTTACCTACCCTAAGCGTCCCGCGTCGATTCGCATCCAAATAACATCAAAAAATCGCATTTTTCGTCCGAGCGCCCTTCGACTTGTCTCTACAGAATTCACCTTAGCGATAGCACATCTCCATACAACATCAAATTTTGAAATTTTTATTTCAACTCCACCGTCCTAAAAGTGATACAGCGGCATCCCAGTAGTGGTCCCCTGTCCTGCAACAAACAAATATAGGCATCAATAGTGTAATTTCTTCGTTTTTTCATCAAAACAGTTCAAATTGCTTCAAATTTCTTCAATTTTCTTCATAAATTCGCCGTTTTCTCAACTTTTTCTCAGGAAAAGTCTACTTGTTTTCTTCATAAATAGTCTCAGTGCACCCCCTTTTACCTACCCTAAGCGTCCCGCGTCGATTCGCATCCAAATAACATCAAAAAATCGCATTTTTCGTCCGAGCGCCCTTCGACTTGTCTCTACAGAATTCACCTTAGCGATAGCACATCTCCATACAACATCAAATTTTGAAATTTTTATTTCAACTCCACCGTCCTAAAAGTGATACAGCGGCATCCCAGTAGTGGTCCCCTGTCCTGCAACAAACAAATATAGGCATCAATAGTGTAATTTCTTCGTTTTTTCATCAAAACAGTTCAAATTGCTTCAAATTTCTTCAATTTTCTTCATAAATTCGCCGTTTTCTCAACTTTTTCTCAGGAAAAGTCTACTTGTTTTCTTCATAAATAGTCTCAGTGCACCCCCTTTTACCTACCCTAAGCGTCCCGCGTCGATTCGCATCCAAATAACATCAAAAAATCGCATTTTTCGTCCGAGCGCCCTTCGACTTGTCTCTACAGAATTCACCTTAGCGATAGCACATCTCCATACAACATCAAATTTTGAAATTTTTATTTCAACTCCACCGTCCTAAAAGTGATACAGCGGCATCCCAGTAGTGGTCCCCTGTCCTGCAACAAACAAATATAGGCATCAATAGTGTAATTTCTTCGTTTTTTCATCAAAACAGTTCAAATTGCTTCAAATTTCTTCAATTTTCTTCATAAATTCGCCGTTTTCTCAACTTTTTCTCAGGAAAAGTCTACTTGTTTTCTTCATAAATAGTCTCAGTGCACCCCCTTTTACCTACCCTAAGCGTCCCGCGTCGATTCGCATCCAAATAACATCAAAAAATCGCATTTTTCGTCCGAGCGCCCTTCGACTTGTCTCTACAGAATTCACCTTAGCGATAGCACATCTCCATACAACATCAAATTTTGAAATTTTTATTTCAACTCCACCGTCCTAAAAGTGATACAGCGGCATCCCAGTAGTGGTCCCCTGTCCTGCAACAAACAAATATAGGCATCAATAGTGTAATTTCTTCGTTTTTTCATCAAAACAGTTCAAATTGCTTCAAATTTCTTCAATTTTCTTCATAAATTCGCCGTTTTCTCAACTTTTTCTCAGGAAAAGTCTACTTGTTTTCTTCATAAATAGTCTCAGTGCACCCCCTTTTACCTACCCTAAGCGTCCCGCGTCGATTCGCATCCAAATAACATCAAAAAATCGCATTTTTCGTCCGAGCGCCCTTCGACTTGTCTCTACAGAATTCACCTTAGCGATAGCACATCTCCATACAACATCAAATTTTGAAATTTTTATTTCAACTCCACCGTCCTAAAAGTGATACAGCGGCATCCCAGTAGTGGTCCCCTGTCCTGCAACAAACAAATATAGGCATCAATAGTGTAATTTCTTCGTTTTTTCATCAAAACAGTTCAAATTGCTTCAAATTTCTTCAATTTTCTTCATAAATTCGCCGTTTTCTCAACTTTTTCTCAGGAAAAGTCTACTTGTTTTCTTCATAAATAGTCTCAGTGCACCCCCTTTTACCTACCCTAAGCGTCCCGCGTCGATTCGCATCCAAATAACATCAAAAAATCGCATTTTTCGTCCGAGCGCCCTTCGACTTGTCTCTACAGAATTCACCTTAGCGATAGCACATCTCCATACAACATCAAATTTTGAAATTTTTATTTCAACTCCACCGTCCTACCGTCCTAAAAGTGATACAGCGGCATCCCAGTAGTGGTCCCCTGTCCTGCAACAAACAAATATAGGCATCAATAGTGTAATTTCTTCGTTTTTTCATCAAAACAGTTCAAATTGCTTCAAATTTCTTCAATTTTCTTCATAAATTCGCCGTTTTCTCAACTTTTTCTCAGGAAAAGTCTACTTGTTTTCTTCATAAATAGTCTCAGTGCACCCCCTTTTACCTACCCTAAGCGTCCCGCGTCGATTCGCATCCAAATAACATCAAAAAATCGCATTTTTCGTCCGAGCGCCCTTCGACTTGTCTCTACAGAATTCACCTTAGCGATAGCACATCTCCATACAACATCAAATTTTGAAATTTTTATTTCAACTCCACCGTCCTAAAAGTGATACAGCGGCATCCCAGTAGTGGTCCCCTGTCCTGCAACAAACAAATATAGGCATCAATAGTGTAATTTCTTCGTTTTTTCATCAAAACAGTTCAAATTGCTTCAAATTTCTTCAATTTTCTTCATAAATTCGCCGTTTTCTCAACTTTTTCTCAGGAAAAGTCTACTTGTTTTCTTCATAAATAGTCTCAGTGCACCCCCTTTTACCTACCCTAAGCGTCCCGCGTCGATTCGCATCCAAATAACATCAAAAAATCGCATTTTTCGTCCGAGCGCCCTTCGACTTGTCTCTACAGAATTCACCTTAGCGATAGCACATCTCCATACAACATCAAATTTTGAAATTTTTATTTCAACTCCACCGTCCTAAAAGTGATACAGCGGCATCCCAGTAGTGGTCCCCTGTCCTGCAACAAACAAATATAGTCATCAATAGTGTAATTTCTTCGTTTTTTCATCAAAACAGTTCAAATTGCTTCAAATTTCTTCAATTTTCTTCATAAATTCGCCGTTTTCTCAACTTTTTCTCAGGAAAAGTCTACTTGTTTTCTTCATAAATAGTCTCAGTGCACCCCCTTTTACCTACCCTAAGCGTCCCGCGTCGATTCGCATCCAAATAACATCAAAAAATCGCATTTTTCGTCCGAGCGCCCTTCGACTTGTCTCTACAGAATTCACCTTAGCGATAGCACATCTCCATACAACATCAAATTTTGAAATTTTTATTTCAACTCCACCGTCCTAAAAGTGATACAGCGGCATCCCAGTAGTGGTCCCCTGTCCTGCAACAAACAAATATAGGCATCAATAGTGTAATTTCTTCGTTTTTTCATCAAAACAGTTCAAATTGCTTCAAATTTCTTCAATTTTCTTCATAAATTCGCCGTTTTCTCAACTTTTTCTCAGGAAAAGTCTACTTGTTTTCTTCATAAATAGTCTCAGTGCACCCCCTTTTACCTACCCTAAGCGTCCCGCGTCGATTCGCATCCAAATAACATCAAAAAATCGCATTTTTCGTCCGAGCGCCCTTCGACTTGTCTCTACAGAATTCACCTTAGCGATAGCACATCTCCATACAACATCAAATTTTGAAATTTTTATTTCAACTCCACCGTCCTAAAAGTGATACAGCGGCATCCCAGTAGTGGTCCCCTGTCCTGCAACAAACAAATATAGGCATCAATAGTGTAATTTCTTCGTTTTTTCATCAAAACAGTTCAAATTGCTTCAAATTTCTTCAATTTTCTTCATAAATTCGCCGTTTTCTCAACTTTTTCTCAGGAAAAGTCTACTTGTTTTCTTCATAAATAGTCTCAGTGCACCCCCTTTTACCTACCCTAAGCGTCCCGCGTCGATTCGCATCCAAATAACATCAAAAAATCGCATTTTTCGTCCGAGCGCCCTTCGACTTGTCTCTACAGAATTCACCTTAGCGATAGCACATCTCCATACAACATCAAATTTTGAAATTTTTATTTCAACTCCACCGTCCTAAAAGTGATACAGCGGCATCCCAGTAGTGGTCCCCTGTCCTGCAACAAACAAATATAGGCATCAATAGTGTAATTTCTTCGTTTTTTCATCAAAACAGTTCAAATTGCTTCAAATTTCTTCAATTTTCTTCATAAATTCGCCGTTTTCTCAACTTTTTCTCAGGAAAAGTCTACTTGTTTTCTTCATAAATAGTCTCAGTGCACCCCCTTTTACCTACCCTAAGCGTCCCGCGTCGATTCGCATCCAAATAACATCAAAAAATCGCATTTTTCGTCCGAGCGCCCTTCGACTTGTCTCTACAGAATTCACCTTAGCGATAGCACATCTCCATACAACATCAAATTTTGAAATTTTTATTTCAACTCCACCGTCCTAAAAGTGATACAGCGGCATCCCAGTAGTGGTCCCCTGTCCTGCAACAAACAAATATAGGCATCAATAGTGTAATTTCTTCGTTTTTTCATCAAAACAGTTCAAATTGCTTCAAATTTCTTCAATTTTCTTCATAAATTCGCCGTTTTCTCAACTTTTTCTCAGGAAAAGTCTACTTGTTTTCTTCATAAATAGTCTCAGTGCACCCCCTTTTACCTACCCTAAGCGTCCCGCGTCGATTCGCATCCAAATAACATCAAAAAATCGCATTTTTCGTCCGAGCGCCCTTCGACTTGTCTCTACAGAATTCACCTTAGCGATAGCACATCTCCATACAACATCAAATTTTGAAATTTTTATTTCAACTCCACCGTCCTAAAAGTGATACAGCGGCATCCCAGTAGTGGTCCCCTGTCCTGCAACAAACAAATATAGGCATCAATAGTGTAATTTCTTCGTTTTTTCATCAAAACAGTTCAAATTGCTTCAAATTTCTTCAATTTTCTTCATAAATTCGCCGTTTTCTCAACTTTTTCTCAGGAAAAGTCTACTTGTTTTCTTCATAAATAGTCTCAGTGCACCCCCTTTTACCTACCCTAAGCGTCCCGCGTCGATTCGCATCCAAATAACATCAAAAAATCGCATTTTTCGTCCGAGCGCCCTTCGACTTGTCTCTACAGAATTCACCTTAGCGATAGCACATCTCCATACAACATCAAATTTTGAAATTTTTATTTCAACTCCACCGTCCTAAAAGTGATACAGCGGCATCCCAGTAGTGGTCCCCTGTCCTGCAACAAACAAATATAGGCATCAATAGTGTAATTTCTTCGTTTTTTCATCAAAACAGTTCAAATTGCTTCAAATTTCTTCAATTTTCTTCATAAATTCGCCGTTTTCTCAACTTTTTCTCAGGAAAAGTCTACTTGTTTTCTTCATAAATAGTCTCAGTGCACCCCCTTTTACCTACCCTAAGCGTCCCGCGTCGATTCGCATCCAAATAACATCAAAAAATCGCATTTTTCGTCCGAGCGCCCTTCGACTTGTCTCTACAGAATTCACCTTAGCGATAGCACATCTCCATACAACATCAAATTTTGAAATTTTTATTTCAACTCCACCGTCCTAAAAGTGATACAGCGGCATCCCAGTAGTGGTCCCCTGTCCTGCAACAAACAAATATAGGCATCAATAGTGTAATTTCTTCGTTTTTTCATCAAAACAGTTCAAATTGCTTCAAATTTCTTCAATTTTCTTCATAAATTCGCCGTTTTCTCAACTTTTTCTCAGGAAAAGTCTACTTGTTTTCTTCATAAATAGTCTCAGTGCACCCCCTTTTACCTACCCTAAGCGTCCCGCGTCGATTCGCATCCAAATAACATCAAAAAATCGCATTTTTCGTCCGAGCGCCCTTCGACTTGTCTCTACAGAATTCACCTTAGCGATAGCACATCTCCATACAACATCAAATTTTGAAATTTTTATTTCAACTCCACCGTCCTAAAAGTGATACAGCGGCATCCCAGTAGTGGTCCCCTGTCCTGCAACAAACAAATATAGGCATCAATAGTGTAATTTCTTCGTTTTTTCATCAAAACAGTTCAAATTGCTTCAAATTTCTTCAATTTTCTTCATAAATTCGCCGTTTTCTCAACTTTTTCTCAGGAAAAGTCTACTTGTTTTCTTCATAAATAGTCTCAGTGCACCCCCTTTTACCTACCCTAAGCGTCCCGCGTCGATTCGCATCCAAATAACATCAAAAAATCGCATTTTTCGTCCGAGCGCCCTTCGACTTGTCTCTACAGAATTCACCTTAGCGATAGCACATCTCCATACAACATCAAATTTTGAAATTTTTATTTCAACTCCACCGTCCTAAAAGTGATACAGCGGCATCCCAGTAGTGGTCCCCTGTCCTGCAACAAACAAATATAGGCATCAATAGTTTAATTTCTTCGTTTTTTTCATCAAAACAGTTCAAATTGCTTCAAATTTCTTCAATTTTCTTCATAAATTCGCCGTTTTCTCAACTTTTTCTCAGGAAAAGTCTACTTGTTTTCTTCATAAATAGTCTCAGTGCACCCCCTTTTACCTACCCTAAGCGTCCCGCGTCGATTCGCATCCAAATAACATCAAAAAATCGCATTTTTCGTCCGAGCGCCCTTCGACTTGTCTCTACAGAATTCACCTTAGCGATAGCACATCTCCATACAACATCAAATTTTGAAATTTTTATTTCAACTCCACCGTCCTAAAAGTGATACAGCGGCATCCCAGTATGGTCCCCTGTCCTGCAACAAACAAATATAGGCATCAATAGTGTAATTTCTTCGTTTTTTCATCAAAACAGTTCAAATTGCTTCAAATTTCTTCAATTTTCTTCATAAATTCGCCGTTTTCTCAACTTTTTCTCAGGAAAAGTCTACTTGTTTTCTTCATAAATAGTCTCAGTGCACCCCCTTTTACCTACCCTAAGCGTCCCGCGTCGATTCGCAATCCAAATAACATCAAAAAAATCGCATTTTTCGTCCGAGCGCCCTTCGACTTGTCTCTACAGAATTCACCTTAGCGATAGCACATCTCCATACAACATCAAATTTTGAAATTTTTATTTCAACTCCACCGTCCTAAAAGTGATACAGCGGCATCCCAGTAGTGGTCCCCTGTCCTGCAACAAACAAATATAGGCATCAATAGTGTAATTTCTTCGTTTTTTCATCAAAACAGTTCAAATTGCTTCAAATTTCTTCAATTTTCTTCATAAATTCGCCGTTTTCTCAACTTTTTCTCAGGAAAAGTCTACTTGTTTTCTTCATAAATAGTCTCAGTGCACCCCCTTTTACCTACCCTAAGCGTCCCGCGTCGATTCGCATCCAAATAACATCAAAAAATCGCATTTTTCGTCCGAGCGCCCTTCGACTTGTCTCTACAGAATTCACCTTAGCGATAGCACATCTCCATACAACATCAAATTTTGAAATTTTATTTCAACTCCACCGTCCTAAAAGTGATACAGCGGCATCCCAGTATTGGTCCCCTGTCCTGCAACAAACAAATATATGCATCAATAGTGTAATTTCTTCGTTTTTTCATCAAAACAGTTCAAATTGCTTCAAATTTCTTCAATTTTCTTCATAAATTCGCCGTTTTCTCAACTTTTTCTCAGGAAAAGTCTACTTGTTTTCTTCATAAATAGTCTCAGTGCACCCCTTTTACCTACCCTAAGCGTCCCGCGTCGATTCGCATCCAAATAACATCAAAAAATCGCATTTTTCGTCCGAGCGCCCTTCGACTTGTCTCTACAGAATTCACCTTAGCGATAGCACATCTCCATACAACATCAAATTTTGAAATTTTTATTTCAACTCCACCGTCCTAAAAGTGATACAGCGGCATCCCAGTAGTGGTCCCCTGTCCTGCAACAACAAATATAGGCATCAATAGTGTAATTTCTTCGTTTTTTCATCAAAACAGTTCAAATTGCTTCAAATTTCTTCAATTTTCTTCATAAATTCGCCGTTTTCTCAACTTTTTCTCAGGAAAAGTCTACTTGTTTTCTTCATAAATAGTCTCAGTGCACCCCCTTTTACCTACCCTAAGCGTCCCGCGTCGATTCGCATCCAAATAACATCAAAAAATCGCATTTTTCGTCCGAGCGCCCTTCGACTTGTCTCTACAGAATTCACCTTAGCGATAGCACATCTCCATACAACATCAAATTTTGAAATTTTTATTTCAACTCCACCGTCCTAAAAGTGATACAGCGGCATCCCAGTAGTGGTCCCCTGTCCTGCAACAAACAAATATAGGCATCAATAGTGTAATTTCTTCGTTTTTTTCATCAAACAGTTCAAATTGCTTCAAATTTCTTCAATTTTCTTCATAAATTCGCCGTTTTCTCAACTTTTTCTCAGGAAAAGTCTACTTGTTTTCTTCATAAATAGTCTCAGTGCACCCCCTTTTACCTACCCTAAGCGTCCCGCGTCGATTCGCATCCAAATAACATCAAAAAATCGCATTTTTCGTCCGAGCGCCCTTCGACTTGTCTCTACAGAATTCACCTTAGCGATAGCACATCTCCATACAACATCAAATTTTGAAATTTTTATTTCAACTCCACCGTCCTAAAAGTGATACAGCGGCATCCCAGTAGTGGTCCCCTGTCCTGCAACAAACAAATATATGCATCAATAGTGTAATTTCTTCGTTTTTTCATCAAAACAGTTCAAATTGCTTCAAATTTCTTCAATTTTCATCATAAATTCGCCGTTTTCTCAACTTTTCTCAGGAAAAGTCTACTTGTTTTCTCATAAATAGTCTCAGTGCACCCCTTTTACCTACCCTAAGCGTCCCGCGTCGATTCGCATCCAAATAACATCAAAAATCGCATTTTTCGTCCGAGCGCCCTTCGACTTGTCTCTACAGAATTCACCTTAGCGATAGCACATCTCCATACAACATCAAATTTTGAAATTTTTATTTCAACTCCACCGTCCTAAAAGTGATACAGCGGCATCCCAGTAGTGGTCCCCTGTCCTGCAACAAACAAATATAGGCATCAATAGTGTAATTTCTTCGTTTTTTCATCAAAACAGTTCAAATTGCTTCCAAATTTCTTCAATTTTCTTCATAAATTCGCCGTTTTCTCAACTTTTTCTCAGGAAAAGTCTACTTGTTTTCTTCATAAATAGTCTCAGTGCACCCCCTTTTACCTACCCTAAGCGTCCCGCGTCGATTCGCATCCAAATAACATCAAAAAATCGCATTTTTCGTCCGAGCGCCCTTCGACTTGTCTCTACAGAATTCACCTTAGCGATAGCACATCTCCATACAACATCAAATTTTGAAATTTTTATTTCAACTCCACCGTCCTAAAAGTGATACAGCGGCATCCCAGTAGTGGTCCCCTGTCCTGCAACAAACAAATATAGGCATCAATAGTGTAATTTCTTCGTTTTTTCATCAAAACAGTTCAAATTGCTTCAAATTTCTTCAATTTTCTTCATAAATTCGCCGTTTTCTCAACTTTTTCTCAGGAAAAGTCTACTTGTTTTCTTCATAAATAGTCTCAGTGCACCCCCTTTTACCTACCCTAAGCGTCCCGCGTCGATTCGCATCCAAGATAACATCAAAAAATCGCATTTTTCGTCCGAGCGCCCTTCGACTTGTCTCTACAGAATTCACCTTAGCGATAGCACATCTCCATACAACATCAAATTTTGAAATTTTTATTTCAACTCCACCGTCCTAAAAGTGATACAGCGGCATCCCAGTATTGGTCCCCTGTCCTGCAAACAAACAAATATAGGCATCAATAGTGTAATTTCTTCGTTTTTCATCAAAACAGTTCAAATTGCTTCAAATTTCTTCAATTTTCTTCATAAATTCGCCGTTTTCTCAACTTTTTCTCAGGAAAAGTCTACTTGTTTTCTTCATAAATAGTCTCAGTGCACCCCCTTTTACCTACCCTAAGCGTCCCGCGTCGATTCGCATCCAAATAACATCAAAAAATCGCATTTTTCGTCCGAGCGCCCTTCGACTTGTCTCTACAGAATTCACCTTAGCGATAGCACATCTCCATACAACATCAAATTTTGAAATTTTTATTTCAACTCCACCGTCCTAAAAGTGATACAGCGGCATCCCAGTAGTGGTCCCCTGTCCTGCAACAAACAAATATAGGCATCAATAGTGTAATTTCTTCGTTTTTTCATCAAAACAGTTCAAATTGCTTCAAATTTCTTCAATTTTCTTCATAAATTCGCCGTTTTCTCAACTTTTTCTCAGGAAAAGTCTACTTGTTTTCTTCATAAATAGTCTCAGTGCACCCCCTTTTACCTACCCTAAGCGTCCCGCGTCGATTCGCATCCAAATAACATCAAAAAATCGCATTTTTCGTCCGAGCGCCCTTCGACTTGTCTCTACAGAATTCACCTTAGCGATAGCACATCTCCATACAACATCAAATTTTGAAATTTTTATTTCAACTCCACCGTCCTAAAAGTGATACAGCGGCATCCAGTAGTGGTCCCCTGTCCTGCAACAAACAAATATAGTCATCAATAGTGTAATTTCTTCGTTTTTTCATCAAAACAGTTCAAATTGCTTCAAATTTCTTCAATTTTCTTCATAAATTCGCCGTTTTCTCAACTTTTTCTCAGGAAAAGTCTACTTGTTTTCTTCATAAATAGTCTCAGTGCACCCCCTTTTACCTACCCTAAGCGTCCCGCGTCGATTCGCATCCAAATAACATCAAAAAATCGCATTTTCGTCCGAGCGCCCTTCGACTTGTCTCTACAGAATTCACCTTAGCGATAGCACATCTCCATACAACATCAAATTTTGAAATTTTTATTTCAACTCCACCGTCCTAAAAGTGATACAGCGGCATCCCAGTAGTGGTCCCCTGTCCTGCAACAAACAAATATAGGCATCAATAGTGTAATTTTCTTCGTTTTTTTCATCAAAACAGTTCAAATTGCTTCAAATTTCTTCAATTTTCTTCATAAATTCGCCGTTTTCTCAACTTTTTCTCAGGAAAAGTCTACTTGTTTTCTTCATAAATAGTCTCAGTGCACCCCCTTTTACCTACCCTAAGCGTCCCGCGTCGATTCGCATCCAAATAACATCAAAAAATCGCATTTTTCGTCCGAGCGCCCTTCGACTTGTCTCTACAGAATTCACCTTAGCGATAGCACATCTCCATACAACATCAAATTTTGAAATTTTTATTTCAACTCCACCGTCCTAAAAGTGATACAGCGGCATCCCAGTAGTGGTCCCCCTGTCCTGCAACAAACAAATATAGGCATCAATAGTGTAATTTCTTCGTTTTTTCATCAAAACAGTTCAAATTGCTTCAAATTTCTTCAATTTTCTTCATAAATTCGCCGTTTTCTCAACTTTTTCTCAGGAAAAGTCTACTTGTTTTCTTCATAAATAGTCTCAGTGCACCCCCTTTTACCTACCCTAAGCGTCCCGCGTCGATTCGCATCCAAATAACATCAAAAAATCGCATTTTTCGTCCGAGCGCCCTTCGACTTGTCTCTACAGAATTCACCTTAGCGATAGCACATCTCCATACAACATCAAATTTTGAAATTTTTATTTCAACTCCACCGTCCTAAAAGTGATACAGCGGCATCCCAGTAGTGGTCCCCTGTCCTGCAACAAACAAATAAGGCATCAATAGTGTAATTTCTTCGTTTTTTCATCAAAACAGTTCAAATTGCTTCAAATTTCTTCAATTTTCTTCATAAATTCGCCGTTTTCTCAACTTTTTCTCAGAAAAGTCTACTTGTTTTCTTCATAAATAGTCTCAGTGCACCCCCTTTTACCTACCCTAAGCGTCCCGCGTCGATTCGCATCCAAATAACATCAAAAAATCGCATTTTTCGTCCGAGCGCCCTTCGACTTGTCTCTACAGAATTCACCTTAGCGATAGCACATCTCCATACAACATCAAATTTTGAAATTTTTATTTCAACTCCACCGTCCTAAAAGTGATACAGCGGCATCCCAGTAGTGGTCCCCTGTCCTGCAACAAACAAATATAGGCATCAATAGTGTAATTTCTTCGTTTTTTCATCAAAACAGTTCAAATTGCTTCAAATTTCTTCAATTTTCTTCATAAATTCGCCGTTTTCTCAACTTTTTCTCAGGAAAAGTCTACTTGCTTCATAAATAGTCTCAGTGCACCCCCTTTTACCTACCCTAAGCGTCCCGCGTCGATTCGCATCCAAATAACATCAAAAAATCGCATTTTTCGTCCGAGCGCCCTTCGACTTGTCTCTACAGAATTCACCTTAGCGATAGCACATCTCCATACAACATCAAATTTTGAAATTTTTATTTCAACTCCACCGTCCTAAAAGTGATACAGCGGCATCCCAGTAGTGGTCCCCTGTCCTGCAACAAACAAATATAGGCATCAATAGTGTAATTTCTTCGTTTTTTCATCAAAACAGTTCAAATTGCTTCAAATTTCTTCAATTTTCTTCATAAATTCGCCGTTTTCTCAACTTTTTCTCAGGAAAAGTCTACTTGTTTTCTTCATAAATAGTCTCAGTGCACCCCCTTTTACCTACCCTAAGCGTCCCGCGTCGATTCGCATCCAAATAACATCAAAAAATCGCATTTTTCGTCCGAGCGCCCTTCGACTTGTCTCTACAGAATTCACCTTAGCGATAGCACATCTCCATACAACATCAAATTTTGAAATTTTTATTTCAACTCCACCGTCCTAAAAGTGATACAGCGGCATCCCAGTAGTGGTCCCCTGTCCTGCAACAAACAAATATAGGCATCAATAGTGTAATTTCTTCGTTTTTTCATCAAAACAGTTCAAATTGCTTCAAATTTCTTCAATTTTCTTCATAAATTCGCCGTTTTCTCAACTTTTTCTCAGGAAAAGTCTACTTGTTTTCTTCATAAATAGTCTCAGTGCACCCCCTTTTACCTACCCTAAGCGTCCCGCGTCGATTCGCATCCAAATAACATCAAAAAATCGCATTTTTCGTCCGAGCGCCCTTCGACTTGTCTCTACAGAATTCACCTTAGCGATAGCACATCTCCATACAACATCAAATTTTGAAATTTTTATTTCAACTCCACCGTCCTAAAAGTGATACAGCGGCATCCCAGTAGTGGTCCCCTGTCCTGCAACAAACAAATATAGGCATCAATAGTGTAATTTCTTCGTTTTTTCATCAAAACAGTTCAAATTGCTTCAAATTTCTTCAATTTTCTTCATAAATTCGCCGTTTTCTCAACTTTTTCTCAGGAAAAGTCTACTTGTTTTCTTCATAAATAGTCTCAGTGCACCCCCTTTTACCTACCCTAAGCGTCCCGCGTCGATTCGCATCCAAATAACATCAAAAAATCGCATTTTTCGTCCGAGCGCCCTTCGACTTGTCTCTACAGAATTCACCTTAGCGATAGCACATCTCCATACAACATCAAATTTTGAAATTTTTATTTCAACTCCACCGTCCTAAAAGTGATACAGCGGCATCCCAGTAGTGGTCCCCTGTCCTGCAACAAACAAATATAGGCATCAATAGTGTAATTTCTTCGTTTTTTCATCAAAACAGTTCAAATTGCTTCAAATTTCTTCAATTTTCTTCATAAATTCGCCGTTTTCTCAACTTTTTCTCAGGAAAAGTCTACTTGTTTTCTTCATAAATAGTCTCAGTGCACCCCCTTTTACCTACCCTAAGCGTCCCGCGTCGATTCGCATCCAAATAACATCAAAAAATCGCATTTTTCGTCCGAGCGCCCTTCGACTTGTCTCTACAGAATTCACCTTAGCGATAGCACATCTCCATACAACATCAAATTTTGAAATTTTTATTTCAACTCCACCGTCCTAAAAGTGATACAGCGGCATCCCAGTAGTGGTCCCCTGTCCTGCAACAAACAAATATAGGCATCAATAGTGTAATTTCTTCGTTTTTTCATCAAAACAGTTCAAATTGCTTCAAATTTCTTCAATTTTCTTCATAAATTCGCCGTTTTCTCAACTTTTTCTCAGGAAAAGTCTACTTGTTTTCTTCATAAATAGTCTCAGTGCACCCCCTTTTACCTACCCTAAGCGTCCCGCGTCGATTCGCATCCAAATAACATCAAAAAATCGCATTTTTCGTCCGAGCGCCCTTCGACTTGTCTCTACAGAATTCACCTTAGCGATAGCACATCTCCATACAACATCAAATTTTGAAATTTTTATTTCAACTCCACCGTCCTAAAAGTGATACAGCGGCATCCCAGTAGTGGTCCCCTGTCCTGCAACAAACAAATATAGGCATCAATAGTGTAATTTCTTCGTTTTTTCATCAAAACAGTTCAAATTGCTTCAAATTTCTTCAATTTTCTTCATAAATTCGCCGTTTTCTCAACTTTTTCTCAGGAAAAGTCTACTTGTTTTCTTCATAAATAGTCTCAGTGCACCCCCTTTTACCTACCCTAAGCGTCCCGCGTCGATTCGCATCCAAATAACATCAAAAAATCGCATTTTTCGTCCGAGCGCCCTTCGACTTGTCTCTACAGAATTCACCTTAGCGATAGCACATCTCCATACAACATCAAATTTTGAAATTTTTATTTCAACTCCACCGTCCTAAAAGTGATACAGCGGCATCCCAGTAGTGGTCCCCTGTCCTGCAACAAACAAATATAGGCATCAATAGTGTAATTTCTTCGTTTTTTCATCAAAACAGTTCAAATTGCTTCAAATTTCTTCAATTTTCTTCATAAATTCGCCGTTTTCTCAACTTTTTCTCAGGAAAAGTCTACTTGTTTTCTTCATAAATAGTCTCAGTGCACCCCCTTTTACCTACCCTAAGCGTCCCGCGTCGATTCGCATCCAAATAACATCAAAAAATCGCATTTTTCGTCCGAGCGCCCTTCGACTTGTCTCTACAGAATTCACCTTAGCGATAGCACATCTCCATACAACATCAAATTTTGAAATTTTTATTTCAACTCCACCGTCCTAAAAGTGATACAGCGGCATCCCAGTAGTGGTCCCCTGTCCTGCAACAAACAAATATAGGCATCAATAGTGTAATTTCTTCGTTTTTTCATCAAAACAGTTCAAATTGCTTCAAATTTCTTCAATTTTCTTCATAAATTCGCCGTTTTCTCAACTTTTTCTCAGGAAAAGTCTACTTGTTTTCTTCATAAATAGTCTCAGTGCACCCCCTTTTACCTACCCTAAGCGTCCCGCGTCGATTCGCATCCAAATAACATCAAAAAATCGCATTTTTCGTCCGAGCGCCCTTCGACTTGTCTCTACAGAATTCACCTTAGCGATAGCACATCTCCATACAACATCAAATTTTGAAATTTTTATTTCAACTCCACCGTCCTAAAAGTGATACAGCGGCATCCCAGTAGTGGTCCCCTGTCCTGCAACAAACAAATATAGGCATCAATAGTGTAATTTCTTCGTTTTTTCATCAAAACAGTTCAAATTGCTTCAAATTTCTTCAATTTTCTTCATAAATTCGCCGTTTTCTCAACTTTTTCTCAGGAAAAGTCTACTTGTTTTCTTCATAAATAGTCTCAGTGCACCCCCTTTTACATACCCTAAGCGTCCCGCGTCGATTCGCATCCAAATAACATCAAAAAATCGCATTTTTCGTCCGAGCGCCCTTCGACTTGTCTCTACAGAATTCACCTTAGCGATAGCACATCTCCATACAACATCAAATTTTGAAATTTTTATTTCAACTCCACCGTCCTAAAAGTGATACAGCGGCATCCCAGTAGTGGTCCCCTGTCCTGCAACAAACAAATATAGGCATCAATAGTGTAATTTCTTCGTTTTTTCATCAAAACAGTTCAAATTGCTTCAAATTTCTTCAATTTTCTTCATAAATTCGCCGTTTTCTCAACTTTTTCTCAGGAAAAGTCTACTTGTTTTCTTCATAAATAGTCTCAGTGCACCCCCTTTTACCTACCCTAAGCGTCCCGCGTCGATTCGCATCCAAATAACATCAAAAAATCGCATTTTTCGTCCGAGCGCCCTTCGACTTGTCTCTACAGAATTCACCTTAGCGATAGCACATCTCCATACAACATCAAATTTTGAAATTTTTATTTCAACTCCACCGTCCTAAAAGTGATACAGCGGCATCCCAGTAGTGGTCCCCTGTCCTGCAACAAACAAATATAGGCATCAATAGTGTAATTTCTTCGTTTTTTCATCAAAACAGTTCAAATTGCTTCAAATTTCTTCAATTTTCTTCATAAATTCGCCGTTTTCTCAACTTTTTCTCAGGAAAAGTCTACTTGTTTTCTTCATAAATAGTCTCAGTGCACCCCCTTTTACCTACCCTAAGCGTCCCGCGTCGATTCGCATCCAAATAACATCAAAAAATCGCATTTTTCGTCCGAGCGCCCTTCGACTTGTCTCTACAGAATTCACCTTAGCGATAGCACATCTCCATACAACATCAAATTTTGAAATTTTTATTTCAACTCCACCGTCCTAAAAGTGATACAGCGGCATCCCAGTAGTGGTCCCCTGTCCTGCAACAAACAAATATAGGCATCAATAGTGTAATTTCTTCGTTTTTTCATCAAAACAGTTCAAATTGCTTCAAATTTCTTCAATTTTCTTCATAAATTCGCCGTTTTCTCAACTTTTTCTCAGGAAAAGTCTACTTGTTTTCTTCATAAATAGTCTCAGTGCACCCCCTTTTACCTACCCTAAGCGTCCCGCGTCGATTCGCATCCAAATAACATCAAAAAATCGCATTTTTCGTCCGAGCGCCCTTCGACTTGTCTCTACAGAATTCACCTTAGCGATAGCACATCTCCATACAACATCAAATTTTGAAATTTTTATTTCAACTCCACCGTCCTAAAAGTGATACAGCGGCATCCCAGTAGTGGTCCCCTGTCCTGCAACAAACAAATATAGGCATCAATAGTGTAATTTCTTCGTTTTTTCATCAAAACAGTTCAAATTGCTTCAAATTTCTTCAATTTTCTTCATAAATTCGCCGTTTTCTCAACTTTTTCTCAGGAAAAGTCTACTTGTTTTCTTCATAAATAGTCTCAGTGCACCCCCTTTTACCTACCCTAAGCGTCCCGCGTCGATTCGCATCCAAATAACATCAAAAAATCGCATTTTTCGTCCGAGCGCCCTTCGACTTGTCTCTACAGAATTCACCTTAGCGATAGCACATCTCCATACAACATCAAATTTTGAAATTTTTATTTCAACTCCACCGTCCTAAAAGTGATACAGCGGCATCCCAGTAGTGGTCCCCTGTCCTGCAACAAACAAATATAGGCATCAATAGTGTAATTTCTTCGTTTTTTCATCAAAACAGTTCAAATTGCTTCAAATTTCTTCAATTTTCTTCATAAATTCGCCGTTTTCTCAACTTTTTCTCAGGAAAAGTCTACTTGTTTTCTTCATAAATAGTCTCAGTGCACCCCCTTTTACCTACCCTAAGCGTCCCGCGTCGATTCGCATCCAAATAACATCAAAAAATCGCATTTTTCGTCCGAGCGCCCTTCGACTTGTCTCTACAGAATTCACCTTAGCGATAGCACATCTCCATACAACATCAAATTTTGAAATTTTTATTTCAACTCCACCGTCCTAAAAGTGATACAGCGGCATCCCAGTAGTGGTCCCCTGTCCTGCAACAAACAAATATAGGCATCAATAGTGTAATTTCTTCGTTTTTTCATCAAAACAGTTCAAATTGCTTCAAATTTCTTCAATTTTCTTCATAAATTCGCCGTTTTCTCAACTTTTTCTCAGGAAAAGTCTACTTGTTTTCTTCATAAATAGTCTCAGTGCACCCCCTTTTACCTACCCTAAGCGTCCCGCGTCGATTCGCATCCAAATAACATCAAAAAATCGCATTTTTCGTCCGAGCGCCCTTCGACTTGTCTCTACAGAATTCACCTTAGCGATAGCACATCTCCATACAACATCAAATTTTGAAATTTTTATTTCAACTCCACCGTCCTAAAAGTGATACAGCGGCATCCCAGTAGTGGTCCCCTGTCCTGCAACAAACAAATATAGGCATCAATAGTGTAATTTCTTCGTTTTTTCATCAAAACAGTTCAAATTGCTTCAAATTTCTTCAATTTTCTTCATAAATTCGCCGTTTTCTCAACTTTTTCTCAGGAAAAGTCTACTTGTTTTCTTCATAAATAGTCTCAGTGCACCCCCTTTTACCTACCCTAAGCGTCCCGCGTCGATTCGCATCCAAATAACATCAAAAAATCGCATTTTTCGTCCGAGCGCCCTTCGACTTGTCTCTACAGAATTCACCTTAGCGATAGCACATCTCCATACAACATCAAATTTTGAAATTTTTATTTCAACTCCACCGTCCTAAAAGTGATACAGCGGCATCCCAGTAGTGGTCCCCTGTCCTGCAACAAACAAATATAGGCATCAATAGTGTAATTTCTTCGTTTTTTCATCAAAACAGTTCAAATTGCTTCAAATTTCTTCAATTTTCTTCATAAATTCGCCGTTTTCTCAACTTTTTCTCAGGAAAAGTCTACTTGTTTTCTTCATAAATAGTCTCAGTGCACCCCCTTTTACCTACCCTAAGCGTCCCGCGTCGATTCGCATCCAAATAACATCAAAAAATCGCATTTTTCGTCCGAGCGCCCTTCGACTTGTCTCTACAGAATTCACCTTAGCGATAGCACATCTCCATACAACATCAAATTTTGAAATTTTTATTTCAACTCCACCGTCCTAAAAGTGATACAGCGGCATCCCAGTAGTGGTCCCCTGTCCTGCAACAAACAAATATAGGCATCAATAGTGTAATTTCTTCGTTTTTTCATCAAAACAGTTCAAATTGCTTCAAATTTCTTCAATTTTCTTCATAAATTCGCCGTTTTCTCAACTTTTTCTCAGGAAAAGTCTACTTGTTTTCTTCATAAATAGTCTCAGTGCACCCCCTTTTACCTACCCTAAGCGTCCCGCGTCGATTCGCATCCAAATAACATCAAAAAATCGCATTTTTCGTCCGAGCGCCCTTCGACTTGTCTCTACAGAATTCACCTTAGCGATAGCACATCTCCATACAACATCAAATTTTGAAATTTTTATTTCAACTCCACCGTCCTAAAAGTGATACAGCGGCATCCCAGTAGTGGTCCCCTGTCCTGCAACAAACAAATATAGGCATCAATAGTGTAATTTCTTCGTTTTTTCATCAAAACAGTTCAAATTGCTTCAAATTTCTTCAATTTTCTTCATAAATTCGCCGTTTTCTCAACTTTTTCTCAGGAAAAGTCTACTTGTTTTCTTCATAAATAGTCTCAGTGCACCCCCTTTTACCTACCCTAAGCGTCCCGCGTCGATTCGCATCCAAATAACATCAAAAAATCGCATTTTTCGTCCGAGCGCCCTTCGACTTGTCTCTACAGAATTCACCTTAGCGATAGCACATCTCCATACAACATCAAATTTTGAAATTTTTATTTCAACTCCACCGTCCTAAAAGTGATACAGCGGCATCCCAGTAGTGGTCCCCTGTCCTGCAACAAACAAATATAGGCATCAATAGTGTAATTTCTTCGTTTTTTCATCAAAACAGTTCAAATTGCTTCAAATTTCTTCAATTTTCTTCATAAATTCGCCGTTTTCTCAACTTTTTCTCAGGAAAAGTCTACTTGTTTTCTTCATAAATAGTCTCAGTGCACCCCCTTTTACCTACCCTAAGCGTCCCGCGTCGATTCGCATCCAAATAACATCAAAAAATCGCATTTTTCGTCCGAGCGCCCTTCGACTTGTCTCTACAGAATTCACCTTAGCGATAGCACATCTCCATACAACATCAAATTTTGAAATTTTTATTTCAACTCCACCGTCCTAAAAGTGATACAGCGGCATCCCAGTAGTGGTCCCCTGTCCTGCAACAAACAAATATAGGCATCAATAGTGTAATTTCTTCGTTTTTTCATCAAAACAGTTCAAATTGCTTCAAATTTCTTCAATTTTCTTCATAAATTCGCCGTTTTCTCAACTTTTTCTCAGGAAAAGTCTACTTGTTTTCTTCATAAATAGTCTCAGTGCACCCCCTTTTACCTACCCTAAGCGTCCCGCGTCGATTCGCATCCAAATAACATCAAAAAATCGCATTTTTCGTCCGAGCGCCCTTCGACTTGTCTCTACAGAATTCACCTTAGCGATAGCACATCTCCATACAACATCAAATTTTGAAATTTTTATTTCAACTCCACCGTCCTAAAAGTGATACAGCGGCATCCCAGTAGTGGTCCCCTGTCCTGCAACAAACAAATATAGGCATCAATAGTGTAATTTCTTCGTTTTTTCATCAAAACAGTTCAAATTGCTTCAAATTTCTTCAATTTTCTTCATAAATTCGCCGTTTTCTCAACTTTTTCTCAGGAAAAGTCTACTTGTTTTCTTCATAAATAGTCTCAGTGCACCCCCTTTTACCTACCCTAAGCGTCCCGCGTCGATTCGCATCCAAATAACATCAAAAAATCGCATTTTTCGTCCGAGCGCCCTTCGACTTGTCTCTACAGAATTCACCTTAGCGATAGCACATCTCCATACAACATCAAATTTTGAAATTTTTATTTCAACTCCACCGTCCTAAAAGTGATACAGCGGCATCCCAGTAGTGGTCCCCTGTCCTGCAACAAACAAATATAGGCATCAATAGTGTAATTTCTTCGTTTTTTCATCAAAACAGTTCAAATTGCTTCAAATTTCTTCAATTTTCTTCATAAATTCGCCGTTTTCTCAACTTTTTCTCAGGAAAAGTCTACTTGTTTTCTTCATAAATAGTCTCAGTGCACCCCCTTTTACCTACCCTAAGCGTCCCGCGTCGATTCGCATCCAAATAACATCAAAAAATCGCATTTTTCGTCCGAGCGCCCTTCGACTTGTCTCTACAGAATTCACCTTAGCGATAGCACATCTCCATACAACATCAAATTTTGAAATTTTTATTTCAACTCCACCGTCCTAAAAGTGATACAGCGGCATCCCAGTAGTGGTCCCCTGTCCTGCAACAAACAAATATAGGCATCAATAGTGTAATTTCTTCGTTTTTTCATCAAAACAGTTCAAATTGCTTCAAATTTCTTCAATTTTCTTCATAAATTCGCCGTTTTCTCAACTTTTTCTCAGGAAAAGTCTACTTGTTTTCTTCATAAATAGTCTCAGTGCACCCCCTTTTACCTACCCTAAGCGTCCCGCGTCGATTCGCATCCAAATAACATCAAAAAATCGCATTTTTCGTCCGAGCGCCCTTCGACTTGTCTCTACAGAATTCACCTTAGCGATAGCACATCTCCATACAACATCAAATTTTGAAATTTTTATTTCAACTCCACCGTCCTAAAAGTGATACAGCGGCATCCCAGTAGTGGTCCCCTGTCCTGCAACAAACAAATATAGGCATCAATAGTGTAATTTCTTCGTTTTTTCATCAAAACAGTTCAAATTGCTTCAAATTTCTTCAATTTTCTTCATAAATTCGCCGTTTTCTCAACTTTTTCTCAGGAAAAGTCTACTTGTTTTCTTCATAAATAGTCTCAGTGCACCCCCTTTTACCTACCCTAAGCGTCCCGCGTCGATTCGCATCCAAATAACATCAAAAAATCGCATTTTTCGTCCGAGCGCCCTTCGACTTGTCTCTACAGAATTCACCTTAGCGATAGCACATCTCCATACAACATCAAATTTTGAAATTTTTATTTCAACTCCACCGTCCTAAAAGTGATACAGCGGCATCCCAGTAGTGGTCCCCTGTCCTGCAACAAACAAATATAGGCATCAATAGTGTAATTTCTTCGTTTTTTCATCAAAACAGTTCAAATTGCTTCAAATTTCTTCAATTTTCTTCATAAATTCGCCGTTTTCTCAACTTTTTCTCAGGAAAAGTCTACTTGTTTTCTTCATAAATAGTCTCAGTGCACCCCCTTTTACCTACCCTAAGCGTCCCGCGTCGATTCGCATCCAAATAACATCAAAAAATCGCATTTTTCGTCCGAGCGCCCTTCGACTTGTCTCTACAGAATTCACCTTAGCGATAGCACATCTCCATACAACATCAAATTTTGAAATTTTTATTTCAACTCCACCGTCCTAAAAGTGATACAGCGGCATCCCAGTAGTGGTCCCCTGTCCTGCAACAAACAAATATAGGCATCAATAGTGTAATTTCTTCGTTTTTTCATCAAAACAGTTCAAATTGCTTCAAATTTCTTCAATTTTCTTCATAAATTCGCCGTTTTCTCAACTTTTTCTCAGGAAAAGTCTACTTGTTTTCTTCATAAATAGTCTCAGTGCACCCCCTTTTACCTACCCTAAGCGTCCCGCGTCGATTCGCATCCAAATAACATCAAAAAATCGCATTTTTCGTCCGAGCGCCCTTCGACTTGTCTCTACAGAATTCACCTTAGCGATAGCACATCTCCATACAACATCAAATTTTGAAATTTTTATTTCAACTCCACCGTCCTAAAAGTGATACAGCGGCATCCCAGTAGTGGTCCCCTGTCCTGCAACAAACAAATATAGGCATCAATAGTGTAATTTCTTCGTTTTTTCATCAAAACAGTTCAAATTGCTTCAAATTTCTTCAATTTTCTTCATAAATTCGCCGTTTTCTCAACTTTTTCTCAGGAAAAGTCTACTTGTTTTCTTCATAAATAGTCTCAGTGCACCCCCTTTTACCTACCCTAAGCGTCCCGCGTCGATTCGCATCCAAATAACATCAAAAAATCGCATTTTTCGTCCGAGCGCCCTTCGACTTGTCTCTACAGAATTCACCTTAGCGATAGCACATCTCCATACAACATCAAATTTTGAAATTTTTATTTCAACTCCACCGTCCTAAAAGTGATACAGCGGCATCCCAGTAGTGGTCCCCTGTCCTGCAACAAACAAATATAGGCATCAATAGTGTAATTTCTTCGTTTTTTCATCAAAACAGTTCAAATTGCTTCAAATTTCTTCAATTTTCTTCATAAATTCGCCGTTTTCTCAACTTTTTCTCAGGAAAAGTCTACTTGTTTTCTTCATAAATAGTCTCAGTGCACCCCCTTTTACCTACCCTAAGCGTCCCGCGTCGATTCGCATCCAAATAACATCAAAAAATCGCATTTTTCGTCCGAGCGCCCTTCGACTTGTCTCTACAGAATTCACCTTAGCGATAGCACATCTCCATACAACATCAAATTTTGAAATTTTTATTTCAACTCCACCGTCCTAAAAGTGATACAGCGGCATCCCAGTAGTGGTCCCCTGTCCTGCAACAAACAAATATAGGCATCAATAGTGTAATTTCTTCGTTTTTTCATCAAAACAGTTCAAATTGCTTCAAATTTCTTCAATTTTCTTCATAAATTCGCCGTTTTCTCAACTTTTTCTCAGGAAAAGTCTACTTGTTTTCTTCATAAATAGTCTCAGTGCACCCCCTTTTACCTACCCTAAGCGTCCCGCGTCGATTCGCATCCAAATAACATCAAAAAATCGCATTTTTCGTCCGAGCGCCCTTCGACTTGTCTCTACAGAATTCACCTTAGCGATAGCACATCTCCATACAACATCAAATTTTGAAATTTTTATTTCAACTCCACCGTCCTAAAAGTGATACAGCGGCATCCCAGTAGTGGTCCCCTGTCCTGCAACAAACAAATATAGGCATCAATAGTGTAATTTCTTCGTTTTTTCATCAAAACAGTTCAAATTGCTTCAAATTTCTTCAATTTTCTTCATAAATTCGCCGTTTTCTCAACTTTTTCTCAGGAAAAGTCTACTTGTTTTCTTCATAAATAGTCTCAGTGCACCCCCTTTTACCTACCCTAAGCGTCCCGCGTCGATTCGCATCCAAATAACATCAAAAAATCGCATTTTTCGTCCGAGCGCCCTTCGACTTGTCTCTACAGAATTCACCTTAGCGATAGCACATCTCCATACAACATCAAATTTTGAAATTTTTATTTCAACTCCACCGTCCTAAAAGTGATACAGCGGCATCCCAGTAGTGGTCCCCTGTCCTGCAACAAACAAATATAGGCATCAATAGTGTAATTTCTTCGTTTTTTCATCAAAACAGTTCAAATTGCTTCAAATTTCTTCAATTTTCTTCATAAATTCGCCGTTTTCTCAACTTTTTCTCAGGAAAAGTCTACTTGTTTTCTTCATAAATAGTCTCAGTGCACCCCCTTTTACCTACCCTAAGCGTCCCGCGTCGATTCGCATCCAAATAACATCAAAAAATCGCATTTTTCGTCCGAGCGCCCTTCGACTTGTCTCTACAGAATTCACCTTAGCGATAGCACATCTCCATACAACATCAAATTTTGAAATTTTTATTTCAACTCCACCGTCCTAAAAGTGATACAGCGGCATCCCAGTAGTGGTCCCCTGTCCTGCAACAAACAAATATAGGCATCAATAGTGTAATTTCTTCGTTTTTTCATCAAAACAGTTCAAATTGCTTCAAATTTCTTCAATTTTCTTCATAAATTCGCCGTTTTCTCAACTTTTTCTCAGGAAAAGTCTACTTGTTTTCTTCATAAATAGTCTCAGTGCACCCCCTTTTACCTACCCTAAGCGTCCCGCGTCGATTCGCATCCAAATAACATCAAAAAATCGCATTTTTCGTCCGAGCGCCCTTCGACTTGTCTCTACAGAATTCACCTTAGCGATAGCACATCTCCATACAACATCAAATTTTGAAATTTTTATTTCAACTCCACCGTCCTAAAAGTGATACAGCGGCATCCCAGTAGTGGTCCCCTGTCCTGCAACAAACAAATATAGGCATCAATAGTGTAATTTCTTCGTTTTTTCATCAAAACAGTTCAAATTGCTTCAAATTTCTTCAATTTTCTTCATAAATTCGCCGTTTTCTCAACTTTTTCTCAGGAAAAGTCTACTTGTTTTCTTCATAAATAGTCTCAGTGCACCCCCTTTTACCTACCCTAAGCGTCCCGCGTCGATTCGCATCCAAATAACATCAAAAAATCGCATTTTTCGTCCGAGCGCCCTTCGACTTGTCTCTACAGAATTCACCTTAGCGATAGCACATCTCCATACAACATCAAATTTTGAAATTTTTATTTCAACTCCACCGTCCTAAAAGTGATACAGCGGCATCCCAGTAGTGGTCCCCTGTCCTGCAACAAACAAATATAGGCATCAATAGTGTAATTTCTTCGTTTTTTCATCAAAACAGTTCAAATTGCTTCAAATTTCTTCAATTTTCTTCATAAATTCGCCGTTTTCTCAACTTTTTCTCAGGAAAAGTCTACTTGTTTTCTTCATAAATAGTCTCAGTGCACCCCCTTTTACCTACCCTAAGCGTCCCGCGTCGATTCGCATCCAAATAACATCAAAAAATCGCATTTTTCGTCCGAGCGCCCTTCGACTTGTCTCTACAGAATTCACCTTAGCGATAGCACATCTCCATACAACATCAAATTTTGAAATTTTTATTTCAACTCCACCGTCCTAAAAGTGATACAGCGGCATCCCAGTAGTGGTCCCCTGTCCTGCAACAAACAAATATAGGCATCAATAGTGTAATTTCTTCGTTTTTTCATCAAAACAGTTCAAATTGCTTCAAATTTCTTCAATTTTCTTCATAAATTCGCCGTTTTCTCAACTTTTTCTCAGGAAAAGTCTACTTGTTTTCTTCATAAATAGTCTCAGTGCACCCCCTTTTACCTACCCTAAGCGTCCCGCGTCGATTCGCATCCAAATAACATCAAAAAATCGCATTTTTCGTCCGAGCGCCCTTCGACTTGTCTCTACAGAATTCACCTTAGCGATAGCACATCTCCATACAACATCAAATTTTGAAATTTTTATTTCAACTCCACCGTCCTAAAAGTGATACAGCGGCATCCCAGTAGTGGTCCCCTGTCCTGCAACAAACAAATATAGGCATCAATAGTGTAATTTCTTCGTTTTTTCATCAAAACAGTTCAAATTGCTTCAAATTTCTTCAATTTTCTTCATAAATTCGCCGTTTTCTCAACTTTTTCTCAGGAAAAGTCTACTTGTTTTCTTCATAAATAGTCTCAGTGCACCCCCTTTTACCTACCCTAAGCGTCCCGCGTCGATTCGCATCCAAATAACATCAAAAAATCGCATTTTTCGTCCGAGCGCCCTTCGACTTGTCTCTACAGAATTCACCTTAGCGATAGCACATCTCCATACAACATCAAATTTTGAAATTTTTATTTCAACTCCACCGTCCTAAAAGTGATACAGCGGCATCCCAGTAGTGGTCCCCTGTCCTGCAACAAACAAATATAGGCATCAATAGTGTAATTTCTTCGTTTTTTCATCAAAACAGTTCAAATTGCTTCAAATTTCTTCAATTTTCTTCATAAATTCGCCGTTTTCTCAACTTTTTCTCAGGAAAAGTCTACTTGTTTTCTTCATAAATAGTCTCAGTGCACCCCCTTTTACCTACCCTAAGCGTCCCGCGTCGATTCGCATCCAAATAACATCAAAAAATCGCATTTTTCGTCCGAGCGCCCTTCGACTTGTCTCTACAGAATTCACCTTAGCGATAGCACATCTCCATACAACATCAAATTTTGAAATTTTTATTTCAACTCCACCGTCCTAAAAGTGATACAGCGGCATCCCAGTAGTGGTCCCCTGTCCTGCAACAAACAAATATAGGCATCAATAGTGTAATTTCTTCGTTTTTTCATCAAAACAGTTCAAATTGCTTCAAATTTCTTCAATTTTCTTCATAAATTCGCCGTTTTCTCAACTTTTTCTCAGGAAAAGTCTACTTGTTTTCTTCATAAATAGTCTCAGTGCACCCCCTTTTACCTACCCTAAGCGTCCCGCGTCGATTCGCATCCAAATAACATCAAAAAATCGCATTTTTCGTCCGAGCGCCCTTCGACTTGTCTCTACAGAATTCACCTTAGCGATAGCACATCTCCATACAACATCAAATTTTGAAATTTTTATTTCAACTCCACCGTCCTAAAAGTGATACAGCGGCATCCCAGTAGTGGTCCCCTGTCCTGCAACAAACAAATATAGGCATCAATAGTGTAATTTCTTCGTTTTTTCATCAAAACAGTTCAAATTGCTTCAAATTTCTTCAATTTTCTTCATAAATTCGCCGTTTTCTCAACTTTTTCTCAGGAAAAGTCTACTTGTTTTCTTCATAAATAGTCTCAGTGCACCCCCTTTTACCTACCCTAAGCGTCCCGCGTCGATTCGCATCCAAATAACATCAAAAAATCGCATTTTTCGTCCGAGCGCCCTTCGACTTGTCTCTACAGAATTCACCTTAGCGATAGCACATCTCCATACAACATCAAATTTTGAAATTTTTATTTCAACTCCACCGTCCTAAAAGTGATACAGCGGCATCCCAGTAGTGGTCCCCTGTCCTGCAACAAACAAATATAGGCATCAATAGTGTAATTTCTTCGTTTTTTCATCAAAACAGTTCAAATTGCTTCAAATTTCTTCAATTTTCTTCATAAATTCGCCGTTTTCTCAACTTTTTCTCAGGAAAAGTCTACTTGTTTTCTTCATAAATAGTCTCAGTGCACCCCCTTTTACCTACCCTAAGCGTCCCGCGTCGATTCGCATCCAAATAACATCAAAAAATCGCATTTTTCGCCCTCCCGCCCTCCCTGTGGCTGTACCGCTAAGCTAGACACCTCGATCGACAAATTTCAAAGTTTGATTTTCTTCTCGCCACCAACTGCAACCATGTTTAAGACTCCTCCGAAGTCCAAACAACGAGCCGATCAGCGCTCCCCCCCCCAAGGAACATCAAGAGCTCAGCTCGATTTCTACCCCACATTCGACTCTCCTCGGGGTGCGGCCGTGCCGGGCCCCGCGGCACCGACACCTGCGGACTCCGCGGTGCCTCGGGCCGCGGTGCCCGACACCGGCGCCCCCCCCCAGTCCATCGTCTCTGCTGCTCGAGCTGCATACGACCAAGCTCGCGCCCAAATGAACCAATCTGGAAACATCAAAACCAGCATAAAGGTGAACGTTCTGGCCTGCATAAAAACGCTCTACAACCTCGTCGTCAAGAGCGAAAAAACAATGGGCAGGCTGACGGAAACCGACCTCATGGATATCTCCGAGGGAATGCCCCCCGCGCCCAAGGAGCCCGTCATCGTCGACAAGTCGTCTCCCGAGATCCTCCGGGAACTCCGGGAAATACGACACCTCGTCACAATCTTGCAGACTCAGACGCAGTCCCAACAAGATCAACCAAGAGTCATCTGCGACTTTATCAGGGAGGAGCTCGAGCACATCCCTCGCCCTCCAACAACATCGTCTGTGGCTGCCTCCGAGACAATCAGGGATACCATCAGGGAGGAGATGGGTCGGGCAATCAAGGAGATGCCCGCCCAACAACCGCCGACTCCCCCTACGGATACCCCGAACGTTGTCAGGGAGGCAGTCAGAGACGCGATGGACAAGGTGCTCAAACAGGCGCCTCTTCCGGGCCCCACGCCTTCTCCACCCTTGGCCAACGCCACTTACGCTGGCGTTGTTACCACTCAGCCTAGGAAAAAGCCGAAAACACCTAGTGCTTCCAAACCGGCGATCATCATCTCGTCCAAGGAGAAGGCTGGGAGCAGGGAAGATGTGCTTGGTGCCTGGAGGAAGTGTATCTCTTTTAGAGATACTAACTTCGCTCCGGCCCGCACCCTCCCTGTATCCAATAATAAACTACGGGTCGAATTCGACACCGTCGAACAACAAAACACTGTGCTCGAGAGGCTCGGCTCTTCCAGCGTCGTCACCGCAGAACCCGCCAAGAAGCTTCGGCCAATGGTCGTCCTCAAGGGAATTCACGGCGACACCAAGCCGGAGGAGCTAGTCTCCATAATACAAGCGCAAAACCCCACCATCAACTTAGCGGCCAACTCCGAGGAGCTGGTGTTCCGCTTCAAGAAGGCCAATAAGAACCCGCAGCTTTACAACGCGGTGTTTATCACTACGCCGAAGATCTGGCGTAGCATCACCCAACTCGCCAAGGTCAACATCGACCACCAGCGGGTGCGCGCCGAGGAATTCGTGCCTCTCCTTCAGTGCTTCAAGTGCCTGCAATATGGCCACATCCAAGCGAGATGCACGAACCAGACCTCGGCCTGCTCCCACTGTTCTGAAGCGGGACACACGTTCCGGAGTTGCCCCAACAAAAAGTCTCCGCCTAAGTGCGTAAACTGTGCTACGCACAACACCAAGTTCAAATTGACCAAGGCGGTCGATCACACCGCCACATCCACCCATTGTCCCATCCATCAATCAATGTCCACCAAAGTGACAATCAGGATCGACTATGGATCCAAGTGATCACCAAATTCGCCCAATAAAATCATCAATTTTTCTGACCTACTCTTCGATCTGACCTCTTCGTATTTTATCATAGTTATCTATTAATTTCGTTTCCGTTTTTCGTTTCCGCATAAGTATATATATATAAATATCTTGATACTTCTTCAAAATTATGTCTCCCAATAAAATCAAAATAATTGCAAGTCCTAAATTGGAAACCAAAATTGTGTGGTCACTTTTGCTTCACCGTGAGGACGCCCGTACACATTAGCGAGGTCCGAGCGGCGTAAAAGTGACTACAACTAAATTGTCTTATGGTGCCCCGCGGTGTATATCGTTAGCGCGGCGGGAACACTATTATCCCATAAACTTTACCAAAAAAAAAAAACCTAACCTAACCTAACCTAACCTAACCTAACCTAACCTAACCTAACCTAACCTTTTTTTTTTTTTTTTTTTTTTTTTCGTGGGAAAATCTGATTAAGACCATCAGGCGCTCTCGGGGGAGAGCGGCCCGGTGAGTGGAGGTCCCCCCTGGTCTAGATGGTGTTTGCCAGGGGTATATCCACTAAAAACCCACGGTGTCCCTCACGCCGCAATTGTCGGGGTCAACGGGACCTGATAATACTACCGTTGACCCCGACGGCGGTTGGCCGCGGTCGGCCCCCTCTCACAAACACTTCCAGACACCCTTTTTTAATAAAAAGGGTGGGAAGTGTGATACCCTCTCCGAGAGGCGCGGACACGCCGCCGTCTCGGGGCCCCTAAAGCCGGTGGTGAATCCCCCCCGAGATCACCACCAAGGGCCGAGGTGATTGGCAGCCAGGCCCCGGCAAATACCACGATGGCCCGGCACCCTCTTGTAATTTTTTATAGTGGTTGTTTTCCACGCGGCCCATCCTTCCGGAAAGGGCCCCCGGGCCCGCTGACGCGGGCTTACGGTTGGCAGCCAGGCCCCGGCAAATACCACGACGGCCCGGCACCCTCTCGTAATTTTTTATAGTGGTTTTCTTCCACGCGGCCCCTCCTTGCGGAAAGGGCCCCCGGGCCCGCTGACGCGAGCTTACGGTTGGCAGCCAGGCCCCGGCAAATACCACGACGGCCCGGCACCCTCTCGTAATTTTTTATAGTGGTTTTCTTCCACGCGGCCTCTCCTTGCGGAAAGGGCCCCCGGGCCCGCTGACGCGGGCTTACGGTTGGCAGCCAGGCCCCGGCAAATACCACGACGGCCCGGCACCCTCTCGTAATTTTTTATAGTGGTTTTCTTCCACGCGGCCTCTCCTTAAGGAAAGGGCCCCCGGGCCCGCTGACGCGGGCTTACGGGTTAGAAGCCGGGCAAGCCCGGCTTCCCACCTCGTGCGCCTCTTGGCTTCACTGCCCCTCTTGCAGCTACTGAGCCCTCCCACCACGACAAGGTGGACGCACATCGGAAGGGAACCTAACCTAACCTAACCTAACCTAACCTAACCTAACCTAACCTAACCTTTTTTTTTTTTTTTTTTCGTGGGAAAATCTGATTAAGACCATCAGGCGCTCTCGGGGGAGAGCGGCCCGGTGAGTGGAGGTCCTCCCTGGTCTAGATGGTGTTTGCCAGGGGTATATCCACTAAAAACCCACGGTGTCCCTCACGCCGCAATTGTCGGGGTCAACGGGACCTGATAATACTACCGTTGACCCCGACGGCGGTTGGCCGCGGTCGGCCCCCTCTCACAAACACTTCCAGACACCCTTTTTTAATAAAAAGGGTGGGAAGTGTGATACCCTCTCCGAGAGGCGCGGACACGCCGCCGTCTCGGGGCCCCTAAAGCCGGTGGTGAATCCCCCCCGAGATCACCACCAAGGGCCGAGGTGATTGGCAGCCAGGCCCCGGCAAATACCACGATGGCCCGGCACCCTCTTGTAATTTTTTATAGTGGTTGTTTTCCACGCGGCCCATCCTTCCGGAAAGGGCCCCCGGGCCCGCTGACGCGGGCTTACGGTTGGCAGCCAGGCCCCGGCAAATACCACGACGGCCCGGCACCCTCTCGTAATTTTTTATAGTGGTTTTCTTCCACGCGGCCCCTCCTTGCGGAAAGGGCCCCCGGGCCCGCTGACGCGGGCTTACGGTTGGCAGCCAGGCCCCGGCAAATACCACGACGGCCCGGCACCCTCTCGTAATTTTTTATAGTGGTTTTCTTCCACGCGGCCTCTCCTCAAGGAAAGGGCCCCCGGGCCCGCTGACGCGGGCTTACGGTTGGCAGCCAGGCCCCGGCAAATACCACGACGGCCCGGCACCCTCTCGTAATTTTTTATAGTGGTTTTCTTCCACGCGGCCTCTCCTTAAGGAAAGGGCCCCCGGGCCCGCTGACGCGGGCTTACGGGTTAGAAGCCGGGCAAGCCCGGCTTCCCACCTCGTGCGCCTCTTGGCTTCACTGCCCCTCTTGCAGCTACTGAGCCCTCCCACCACGACAAGGTGGACGCACATCGTAAGGGACCTAACCTAACCTAACCTAACCTTTTTTTTTTTTTTTTTTTTTTTTTTTTTCGTGGGAAAATCTGATTAAGACCATCAGGCGCTCTCGGGGGAGAGCGGCCCGGTGAGTGGAGGTCCCCCCTGGTCTAGATGGTGTTTGCCAGGGGTATATCCACTAAAAACCCACGGTGTCCCTCACGCCGCAATTGTCGGGGTCAACGGGACCTGATAATACTACCGTTGACCCCGACGGCGGTTGGCCGCGGTCGGCCCCCTCTCACAAACACTTCCAGACACCCTTTTTTAATAAAAAGGGTGGGAAGTGTGATACCCTCTCCGAGAGGCGCGGACACGCCGCCGTCTCGGGGCCCCTAAAGCCGGTGGTGAATCCCCCCCGAGATCACCACCAAGGGCCGAGGTGATTGGCAGCCAGGCCCCGGCAAATACCACGATGGCCCGGCACCCTCTTGTAATTTTTTATAGTGGTTGTTTTCCACGCGGCCCATCCTTCCGGAAAGGGCCCCCGGGCCCGCTGACGCGGGCTTACGGTTGGCAGCCAGGCCCCGGCAAATACCACGACGGCCCGGCACCCTCTCGTAATTTTTTATAGTGGTTTTCTTCCACGCGGCCCCTCCTTGCGGAAAGGGCCCCCGGGCCCGCTGACGCGAGCTTACGGTTGGCAGCCAGGCCCCGGCAAATACCACGACGGCCCGGCACCCTCTCGTAATTTTTTATAGTGGTTTTCTTCCACGCGGCCTCTCCTTGCGGAAAGGGCCCCCGGGCCCGCTGACGCGGGCTTACGGTTGGCAGCCAGGCCCCGGCAAATACCACGACGGCCCGGCACCCTCTCGTAATTTTTTATAGTGGTTTTCTTCCACGCGGCCTCTCCTTAAGGAAAGGGCCCCCGGGCCCGCTGACGCGGGCTTACGGGTTAGAAGCCGGGCAAGCCCGGCTTCCCACCTCGTGCGCCTCTTGGCTTCACTGCCCCTCTTGCAGCTACTGAGCCCTCCCACCACGACAAGGTGGACGCACATCGGAAGGGAACCTAACCTAACCTAACCTTTTTTTTTTTTTTTTTTTTTTTCGTGGGAAAATCTGATTAAGACCATCAGGCGCTCTCGGGGGAGAGCGGCCCGGTGAGTGGAGGTCCCCCCTGGTCTAGATGGTGTTTGCCAGGGGTATATCCACTAAAAACCCACGGTGTCCCTCACGCCGCAATTGTCGGGGTCAACGGGACCTGATAATACTACCGTTGACCCCGACGGCGGTTGGCCGCGGTCGGCCCCCTCTCACAAACACTTCCAGACACCCTTTTTTAATAAAAAGGGTGGGAAGTGTAATACCCTCTCCGAGAGGCGCGGACACGCCGCCGTCTCGGGGCCCCTAAAGCCGGTGGTGAATCCCCCCCGAGATCACCACCAAGGGCCGAGGTGATTGGCAGCCAGGCCCCGGCAAATACCACGATGGCCCGGCACCCTCTTGTAATTTTTTATAGTGGTTGTTTTCCACGCGGCCCATCCTTGCGGAAAGGGCCCCCGGGCCCGCTGACGCGGGCTTACGGTTGGCAGCCAGGCCCCGGCAAATACCACGACGGCCCGGCACCCTCTCGTAATTTTTTATAGTGGTTTTCTTCCACGCGGCCCCTCCTTGCGGAAAGGGCCCCCGGGCCCGCTGACCCGGGCTTACGGTTGTCAGCCAGGCCCCGGCAAATACCACGACGGCCCGGCACCCTCTCGTAATTTTTTATAGTGGTTTTCTTCCACGCGGCCTCTCCTTAAGGAAAGGGCCCCCGGGCCCGCTGACGCGGGCTTACGGGTTAGAAGCCGGGCAAGCCCGGCTTCCCACCTCGTGCGCCTCTTGGCTTCACTGCCCCTCTTGCAGCTACTGAGCCCTCCCACCACGACAAGGTGGACGCACATCGGGAGGGAACCTTTTTTTTTTTTTTTTTTTTTTTAACCTGGGAAAATCTAATTAAGACCATCAGGCCGCTCTCGGGGGAGAGCGGCCCGGTGAGTGGAGGTCCCCCCTGGTCTTATGTGTGCCAGGGGTATATCCACTAAAAACCCAGGGTGCCCTCGTTCCGCTGTGCCAGAGCATCGCCGGAAGCTGCAAGCAGTACATCGGCTATCTCTGGCAGCGGGTGGTCCGCTCCGGACCTCGTCTCCAAACCCTTAACAGGGAAAACCCTCTCGAGAGGCGGCGCGGGCACGCCGCCGCCATCTCGGGCTCTCGTACGGCGACGGACCCCCCCGAGTCCGCCGCCATGAGCCATTTAGGGTGGCAAGTGGTCATTTCTGACCACTTGCCGGTTGCGCCTGGGGCGCGACGTTCCGCGAAGGAGCTCGCGTGCTCGCTCCGCTTCCTCCTTGAGGGAAATAACGCCCTCGGCAAAGGTCCGAACGGCCCGCCAAGCTTCATCGCCGCAGACCATAGCGCGAACTACGGTCGGCAGCGACAAGTCAAGGCCAATTACCGCTGACATTGCCCGGCGCTGTTGGGCCCATGCTGGGCACGCTGTGAGCGTATGCTCGGCGCTGTCGCAGCCCGACGGGCAGTGATGGCACCTTTCGTCCGCCTCTCTGCGTATTCGGCACAAGTATTTGCCGAAGCAACCATGTGCCGTCAGCAACTGAGTGAGGCGGAACGAAAGTGCCCCGTGGCTGCGACTCAGCCACTCCTCCAGCACGGGCCTGATGGCCTGCACCGTCCAATGGCCAGCTCTCGGCCGCTCTAGCCGCGCCCGCCACACCTCCACTTGGGACAGTCGGAGCTCCTCACGACGCTCTTCCACCTCCCTTTGCGCCGGTCGGTCGCCCCGACTTCGCGCCTCCTCGCGCCACTCATAGAGAGACGCGAGGGATTTCGCGTCCAGGTCCCAAGGGAGGGACCCAGCGAGGACAGCGGCTGCCTCGCCTGACACCGTCCGGTAGCCCCGAGCCACCCTGATGGCCATCAGTCTCTGCGCACGGCAGAGTGTGCCGATGACGCCATCAGAGAGGCAGAAGGCCCACACGGGGGCACCGTAAAGCGCCATCGAACGGAGCACGCCCATGTACAGGCGCCTGGTGTAAACATTGGGGCCGCCAATATTCGGCAGGAGTTTGGACAGTGCCCCTGCCGTTCCCAGCAGTTTCATCTCCAACCGGGCGAAGTGAGCCCGGAAATTCCAGGCGCTGTCGAGGACTAATCCGAGGTATTTTAACGTCGACTCGACAGCGACTGGCGTTCCACCTATCACCAGGTGGAAGTTTGGTGGCGGTTTATTGCGCGGGGCATGGAAAACCACGCATTCTGTTTTACTTAGGGCTACTTCTAGCCCCAAGCGACGAATCCTATGCACTGTGTGTGCAACTCCCGCCGTTGCCAAGATGGCCGCCTCGCGGTGCGTGCTCCCCCTGGCCGTGACTAGCGTGTCGTCCGCGTAACACGTCACGGCCAAGTTTGGGAGCAGGGCACCGCGAAGCACCCAGTCATAACCGATGTTCCACAGGAGAGGCCCGAGGACCGACCCCTGCGGAACACCGCATGACATTCGCCACCTGCGTGGTCCATCGCGACTGTCGTACGCGATAACTCTGTCCGTCAGGTACGACTGGACAATCAGCCGTAGATATGTCGGCACCCTGTGATATTGAAGGGCCTCCATAATACAGGCCCAGGGGAGAGTGTTAAAAGCGTTGGCGATGTCAAGCGACACAGCCAACAACACACCTCCCCCGGCCACGGCCTCATCCGCAAGCCCCTTTACCCGGAGGATGGCCCCCACCGTCGAGCGCTCCCTCCGGAACCCGAACTGGTGTGCCGAAAGATCCGGCCCAGTCCGGGTGAGGTGGCACATTAGACGATCGGCGATTATCCGCTCGAGGAGTTTACACCCCTCATCGAGCAAGACAATCGGCCGATACGCCGACGGCGAGTCCTCCGGTCGCCCCTCCTTCCGCAGGAGCACGAGGCTGCCCACCTTCCATCGAGCGGGGAATTCCCCACGCTCAAGACAAACGGAGAGCAGCCTCCGAAAACGATCCCCCAAGTGCCCCAGCGCCAGTACCAACGCGCGCCCCGGTATGCCGTCAGGCCCGGGGGCGGTGTTCCCGGCGCCGAGGCGACGGAGGACCATTCTCAGCTCCTGTGCGGTGACCTCCGTTGATTCCTCCTCGGCAAGCGGCCCTGAGGACGCAGGTAGAGCCATTTGCGGCGGCACGTGCCGGTCCCGGAGTGGGAACAGCGACGAGACAATTTCCGAGACGAATTCGGGTTCAAGCGTCTCCGTCAATGGTGGGGCCCATGGCCGGAGCCTGTCCCTGGCGAACCGGTAGGGACGCCCCCATGGGTCCCCATCGAGAGACGCAAGAAGTTCCTTGCGCGCCTCATCCTTTGCCACAGCGATGGCCGCCTTGAGGGCTTTTTTGGCTGCTTTATAAGCAGCGTGCAGCTCTTCCTCTACGACGTCGACCTCGCCTGGAGCGGGCCGGCGACCACGTCGGCGGCTTCGGTGACGGGTGTACGGGCGGCGCGCGCGCACGCAAGCGGCGCGCAGGGAGGCCACTTCCGCGCACCACCAATACACCTGCCGCGAAGGACCCCGCGACTTCACTCGTGGCATCGCTGCATCGCAGGCACTGGACACGGCTTCGGTAAGCCACTCGGCTTCGGCATGCACATCCTCCAGGACGTCCGGCATGGGCAACCATGCCTGGACGATGGCAGCCTCCTCGAGCAGCTCCCTGTCCAGCTGCTTCAACGCCCAACGAGGGCGGCCTGTCCGTGGGGACTGGACCGCGGGGTTAGGGGTCTGGGTGGAGATCCCGAACCGGATATACCGGTGATCCGAGTAGGTCTCCACCCCCTCCAAAACCCGCCAGTCTTGCACTCTGCGGACAAGTGCGGGGGAGGCGAACGTGACGTCCACGATGGACTCTCCCCGCGACGCCACACAGGTGCTTGTCCTCCCGCGGTTAAGGACCTCGAGGTCATGGGAGTCGAGCCATGACCCCAGTCTCAACCCCCTGGAATTGGCCCGTACGCTGCCCCACCTTGTGGACCACGAGTTCAAATCTCCCAGGAGGAGAACCGGGCGAGGCTGTATGCGGTCCAGAAGGGCCCCAACCTCGCCCAAGAAAGATTCGAACTCGTCATCGTCCCTGTTGGGCGAGAAGTACGTCCCAACAACGACGACGTCTCTCCACGTTACCGCGACGTAGCCCACGCCGCAAGCGATGGGTCTAGGAGGCGGGACGCACAGGGCCCTGGACGGGACCATCGCGACCAGCGCCGGGGTTGCCGCGTCCACTATCCAATTGCTCCCACGGGGGATGAATAGAGGTTCCGCCAGTACAGCCATCTCTATGCCCTCTTCAGCAACCGTCTGCATAAGCAGATCGTGTGCTGCACCACAATGGTTCAAGTTCACCTGTAAAAATTGATGAGTGTGAACTTGATCCATCAGGGGCACTCGACTTCAAAATCCGCAGCTTCATCCATCCCTTCTTGAGAAGTCCCAGCGACTTCAGAAGGGTTCGGATGAGCTGGAGCAGATGGCGTTGTGCCAGCTGCAACAGCTGACTTCTTGGGTCTTTTGGGCTTGGGGGCTTTACAGGTCTTGGACCCGACCTGATGGCCTGCCGATAGCCCAGCCGCTGCGCACAGAGTGCAGCGTGGGGCAGTTGAGCAGTTGCCTGCTTTGTGCCCCGGCTGGGAGCACCTGTAACAGAGGTCGCTTCGGTCGACCTCCGATTTGCACTGGGTGCGAACGTGTCCGGTCTCGAGGCACCTATAGCAACGCCTCTCTCTGGGCGTCAGCAGCTTGACGCTAGCCGACACCCAGCCGACAAGAAGGCGGCCGGCACTCGCAAGCTTTTTGGCCACATCGACTGGGCATCGAACCCATGCGGCCCCCATGCCACCCGAAGACTGGCGGATTTCACCAACTTTTATCGCCTCAGCGGCGCAGTCACTCGCTGTGACGATTGCCGCCAGGAGCTCCGGTCCAGTGACGGTGTCGTCCAAGCCGGCTATGCGGATGTCAGCCGTGGCCACCGGGCGCTGTACTCGGACACACTCATCACCCAATATCCGCCTGATGAGTTCAGCCAGTTGGTCGGCCTTTGCGCCTCTGTCGTCTCCCGCCACTTCAAATATGCGGGCACCTGTTGCAGCCCGTCGCGGACGAAGCCCCGGGATGCCAAGAGCCGCCCAGTCGATTTGCCTCTTGGCCTCCGACAGCGCCGACGCATAGGTGACTCCGTTCTTTTCGGCCTCCGGCTGTAGAGTCACCACAACAGCCGCCGTCCTCGGAGTCCGGAGCTTGGGCTTTTTCGGGCCCTTCTGCACCGGAACCTGTATCCTGTCGCCAGCCTCCCGCCTACCATTTCGGCCAACACGCACCCACTCTCTGGATGGAGGAAGTGCGGCCGACCTGTCGGCAACAGCGGGGACCGGCGGCCAAGCCGAGGAAGGTCCGGCTATAGCCCGATCAGCCGTTTGGGCTGTGGCAGTTTTGCTGCCCGACTTCTTGCCCCTACCCTTGCCCTTCTTCGAAGGTGTTGCTGTTGTCGGCAAGACCGACGGGGTTGGGGTTGAAAGTACCTTTTCGCCGCCCATGCCTGACTGTCCAGCAGCCACAGCAGCAAAGGTACCCGATTGCAAGGCCACACCCTTGCTCTTTTTTCCTACACCCTTTCCCTTGCCAGCAGGGACATGGGTAGCAGGCGGAGCCAACGAAACAGGTGCGGAGGCCTCACCTATTCTGTCCGCCGCAAGTGGAGGCCGGAGTCGAGGTGCAGGCGGAAGCCTCTCCTCGAAATTCGCCAAACGGGCCGACATCATTGTCCCCAAGTCAACCAGTAGCGACCGCCGAAGCTCCTCTAGTGGTTGTGGGGCCATAGACGCTTGAAGCGCTGTCTCCGGCCTAGGAGGATGGCAAGATTGCACCAATTTGCCCATCTCATCTTTCATTGCCGAAAGCTCCTTGCGCAGGTCGGCCAGTTCCTTGCGCATTTTGGCATTCTCAGCCTGGAGGACCGCGGTTTCCTCCGACACGGTCCTCCGACTAAGCTCGTCAAAAACTTCTTTGACGCTGGCGGTGGCATCCCTCAAGTAGCCCTGAAACTTGCCGCACAGATTCTTGCTGTTCTTGGCCACGTGAGAGATGCTGTCCAGATCCCCCTGGATACGCAGGCCAAGACCGAGCGTGGACTGGTCAGTGAGACCAGCGACTAGCTCAGCCGAGCTGATTAATCCCCTCGAGGACAATTCCGTCCTCGTTGGGTATTTTAGCCGCAGAACTCTGGCCGAAGCAGCCATTGCAGCAATCTCTTTTTCGGCTTCAAGCCGAAGCTGCTGCTTCTCAGCCTCGGCCAGCCTCTCCTTGGCTTCCGCAAGTCCGACGTAGTTCCCATGTGTTGGGGGTCTACCACGTCCGCGGATTTTAGTAGCGGGTGCGTTTCCGCCTCCACCCCACTCATCATCGTCCTTGTCAAGGGGACGTTTTTGAGCCTTGGCACTCCCAGTGCTCATCCCATCGTCCGACGCCACATCAAAGAATTCGACGTCGCTGTCGACGCCACCGCCTGCCCCGCTCTCGGTGTCAGTCTCGGAGAGACGCAGTTGACTCTCCAGACTGGTACTCCGACTCCGATCACGAGTTTGCTGGCGGCGGCGTTCGAGGACGTCCTCCGAGATTCGGCAGAGTCTTACAGACGGTCTCGATCCCATTTCCCTCTCTTTCTCCCGTAACATAGGCGAATTGCGCCCAGCCACTCTTTCAGACTTTCGCAGTCTACTCTCCCTCTTCTTACTCCCCCCCTTTGTCTGCTCACTCCCGTGAGCAACACTTTCCTTCCCCTTCTGCTCATTCCCCCGAGCAACCTTTTCCCCTCCCCCTTTCGGCTCATTCCCCTGAGCCACATGTTCCCCACCTTTCAATTTCCCCCCCTTATCCCCAAGGCTATCATCGCAAATGTTGCCCCCTCCGTATAACGTGGGGCAGCACGCCGAAGCGTGACGGGATTCCCCTCCTGCGTCGCAGGCAGGACCCGCCCGGAGAATATTTGCATTGGCGACTTTATCCATATTTTTGTTTTTGCTGATCCACAGCTTTGTGTGTGCCTACTTTGATATGTGTGTGTAATGTGTGTGTGTGAGGGTGTGTGGGGTGTGTGTGTGTGAAAAATGTGAGTTGTGTGTGTAAGAGTATGAGCGAATGTGAAGTGTACCTACCTAATGCGTCTCTTCGCTTCACCGCCCAACATAGCTGGCTTGCTATGGTGAGCGGCTACTGAGCCCCCCCACCACGACAAGGTGGACGCAACTCGGGGGGGATCGGGAGGGAACCTAACCTAACCTAACCTAACCTAACCTAACCTAACCTAACCTAACCTAACCTAACCTAACCTAACCTTTTTTTTTTTTTTTTTTTTTTTTTTTTTTTTTTTTTTTTTTTTTTTTTTTTTTTTTTTTTTTTTTTTTTTTTTTTTTAACGTCAGGAAATCGCCTTAAGACCTTCAGGCCGCCCTCGGGGGAGAGCGGCCCGGTGTGTGGGGGTCCCGCTGGCCTGAGATGGTAGGCGGCCAGGGTTTACCCACTAAAACCTGACGGTTCCACGCTCGCCATGTAGTCGGGCAATGACCACGGGAGCACGTTCATATTCTTCCGTGGCCCGACGGCGAAGGTCTGTGTCAGACCACTCTCTGCGGAGGTTGGCCCCCTAACTCTTGAGTGGACGCACGGGAACAGCGTGCGCCCCACTCGGGCCCTTTACACGACGATGGACTCCCCCGAATCCACCGCCTACGGGCCATTCTACGGGGGCATGAGATCGTCCCGTAGACGCTCTCTTTGTCTTCTTCTGCCTCGACCAGATCTGCGTTGTCGGGCAGGAAGGGAGCTCGTTATTTCCCTTTCCCTCTCTGCTTGCTCTTTGGCTGCCATGACAACTTCGGCGAACCGAAGTGCAGCTGTCCACCCTTCTTCTCCAGCAACCATTGCGGACACCAGCGTTGGGAGTGACAGATCCTGCCCTACAACCACCTTCAGCTCCTCTCTCTGCTCGTTCCAGGCCACACAAGTCTCAAGTGTGTGGGTGGAAGTGTCCGCATCATTTGGACAATGGTGGCACCTCGGCTCAGGCTCCCGACGAGCAATCTGGCACAGGTACTTTCCGAAACAACCATGTCCGGAAAGCACCTGCGCCAGCCTAAACGTGATAGTGCCATGTTGCCGATCGACCCATTCGGCCAGAACCGGACGAATGGCTTCGATGGTCTTGTGACCCGCCTGTGGCCGCTCAAGTCTCCCCGACCATTCCTCCAACCTAACCTTTTTTTTTTTTTTTTTTTTTTTTTTTTTGCGTCAGGAAAATGCATTAAATTGCATACCCATCGCCCCGGGGGAGGCGATGAGTTATGTGGGGCTCTCCGGTCCAGAAGGGACCGGCCTACCCACTAAAAACCTGACGGCATTGCGACGCCTTTCCGCAAAAGTGTCGGGGCTTACGGGAGAATCCGCTGTAGCACTACAGCCGTAAGCCCCAACTGCGGTCGGTCTCGCCAGACCTCCTCACAAAAACCCTGGTAAGGGAAAAACCCTCTCGAGAGGCGGCGCGTTAACGCCGCCGCCATCTCGGGCTCAGTGTTCGGCGACGGACTCCCCCGAGCCCGCCGCCAAGACCCAGGTTAGGGTGGTAACCTGTCGTTACGCACCCGGCGTCTGCAACGTCTGGGGCCATGAGTGCCACGAAGCAACTCACGGGCCCGTTCCGCTTCCTCCTTTGTCGCCATGACAGTTTCAGCAAAACGACGCAACGCTTGCCAGTTTTCGTCACTGGCGAGAATGGCCGAGATAATGGCCGGCAGTGACAAGTCCCGCCCAATGGCGCGCGTCATCTCCTCCCTAGGTGCAGCCCAGGCTGGGCACACCTCTATTGTATGTTGAGCGGTGTCACAATCGCTGGGGCAATGGTGGCACCGCTCATCAGCCTCCCTGTTAATCCGACACAGGTACTTCCCGAAGCACCCGTGTCCGGAAAGCACCTGTGTCAGATGGAATGACAAGGCCCCGTGGGACCTGTCCGTCCACTCTTCCAAAGCGGGCTGTATACCCGATATGGTCCAGTGGCCCGCTCCAGGCTCTTGTAGCCGCCGCCGCCACTCCGCCAGCTGGACCTGGCGGAGCTCCTCCCGACGCTCCTCCACCACCCTGAGCGCCGGTCGGTCGCCCCGGTTACGCGCCTCCTCGCGCCACTCGTAGAGCGACGCGAGGGCTCTCGCCTCCAGGTCCCAGGGGATGGAACCAGCAAGAACGGCGGCCGCCTCGCCCGACACGGTGCGGTATGCCCGCGTCACCCTGATGGCCATCAGTCTCTGCACCTGCAAGAGTCTGCTGATGACGCCATCAGGGGTGTTCACGGCCCACACCGGGGCTCCGTATAGAGCCATGGAGCGAAGGATTCCGAGGTAAAGACGCCTCGTGGCCACACTTGGACCCCCAATGTTGGGCAGGAGCCGGGCAAGTGGCCCCGCCGCCCCCACCAACTTCGGGATCAGACGTCCAAAGTGGGCGTCAAATCTCCACCGACTATCGAGAGTCAGACCCAGATATTTGAGGGTTGACCCTATGGTAACTCGTACCCCACCAATAATTAGGTGATAGTCCGGGGGGAGCCGGACTTTCGGACCACAAAAGACAATGGCCTCCGTCTTTTGCAAGGCGACTTCAAGGCCCAGCCGACGAATTCTGCCAATTACATGGGCAGTGCCAGCCGTGGCCAGGATGGACGCCTCGCGGTAGGACTTCCCTCGGGCTGTTACGAGAGTGTCGTCGGCGTAACACGTTACCGAGACACCGTGCAGAAGGGCGCCGCGCAGCACCCAGTCATAACCAAGGTTCCACAGGAGCGGACCCAGGACCGACCCCTGTGGAACCCCACAGGTCATTTTCCTCCGCTGAGTTCCAATGTTGGTGTCGTACGATATCCAGCGGTCTGTCAGATAGGACTCGACCGTTCGGCACAGGTACTCAGGTATCCGATGAAATCGGAGTGCCTCTCTGATGCAGGCCCAGGGAAGAGTGTTGAAGGCGTTGGCTATATCGAGTGATACAGCCAACAACACGTCTCCCCGGGCCACGGCCTCCTCCGCCAGGGCTTTCACCCGGAGGATGGCCCCCACCGTCGAGCGCTCTCTCCGGAACCCGTACTGGTTTACCGATAAATCCGGCCCGGTACGGGTGAGGTGGCTCGTTAGGCGCGCCGCGATTATCCTCTCGAGGAGTTTACACCCCTCATCGAGAAGGATAATCGGGCGGTACGCCGACGGCGAGTCCTCCGGCCGCCCCTCCTTCCTCAGGAGTATGAGGCTGCCTACCCGCCATCGAGCTGGGAACTCCCCACGCTCGAGGCAGGCGGAAAACAGCCCCCGAAAATGGTCCCCCAAGTGCCTGGAGGCGAGAGCGACCGCGCGCCCCGGTATGCCGTCAGGCCCAGGGGCGGTGCTCTTCGCGCTGAGGCGACGGAGGACCATCCTCATCTCCGAGGAAGTCACTTCGATGGAGTCTTCCCCCATCGGTGCCGGCTCTGCTCCTGGTGGAGCCATTGTCGGCGGCCTATGCTCCGCCCTTTCCGGGAAGAGCGACGCGACGACCCGCCCGACAAATTCCGGCTCAAGCGACTGGGTCAGTGGAGGTGCCCATGGACGGAGCTTGCCCCTAGCGTAGCGGTAGGGGCGTCCCCATGGGTCCTGACTCAGGGTGTCGAGCATTTCCTCCCGCGCTCTGTCTTTTGCCGCGTTTATGGCCTTGCTCAGGGCCCTCCTCCCCGTCCTCCAGGCTTCGTAGAGGCGGTCTTCGACCGGATCCGGCACGTCGGGGTCACGGGGCCGGCCGTGTCGACGCCTCCGGTGTCTCTGGTACTGGCGGCGCATTGCCACGCAGGAGGCGCGTAGCGTGGCAATCTCCGCGCTCCACCAGTACACTTGCCGCGAGCGAGCTCGCGGCTTGACCCGGGGCATCGACGCGTCACAGACGCTCGCCATCACCCTCGTGAGCCGTTCCGCCTCTACGTCCACATCATCCAGGGATTCGGGTACGGGCACCCACGCCTGGATGATGGAGGCCTCTTCCAGGAGCTCCTTGTCCAGCCTCTTGATCGCCCATCTTGGGCGTTCCGCCCGGGGGGACGACTGGACTGGGGGCGAGGTGTGGGCAGAGATCTCGAATCTGACATAGAGATGATCAGAAAGAGTCTCCGCCTCCTCAACCCGCCAGTCGTGCACCCTTCGGGCGACGGCGGGGCCGGCGAGTGTGACGTCCACAATCGACTGGGCCCGCCACCGCACGAAGGTGCTTGTCGTTCCCCGGTTCATCGGCGAGAGCTCGAAAGAATCGAGCCAGGGCTCCAGGAGCCTCCCTCTGGAGTTTGCTCGTGTGCTACCCCAACGTGTGGACCAGGAATTCAGGTCTCCCATGAGGAGAGCCGGAAGAGGTTGTGTGCGGTCCAAAAGGGCCCCAACCTCCTCCAGGAAGACCTCAAATTCCCGGTCGGGCCGGTTTGGCGTGAAATACGCTCCGACCACGACTATGTCCCTCCACCGCACCGCGACGTATCCAACGCCGCGAGCGATGAGACGGAGGGGCGGCACACAAAGAGAGCTGCTTGGGATTACCGCGACCAGTGGTCGCGGGGTGGTCGCATCCGCAAGCCAATTACTCCCCAAGGGGACATTATAAGGGTCCGCCACCACTGCAACCTCAATGCACCACTCTGCAAGGGATGCCACCAGGAGGTTTTGGGCATCCCAGCAGTGATTGAGATTCGTCTGCAGGAAGCGATGGGAGGGGCCGTGGTCCATTAGGGAGCCGGAACATCGACCACCTCATCCATCGCCTCCGTGGAGACGTCTTGGGCAACTGTAATGGGGCGGGACGACGCACCCTTGGCAGGCTTCTTCTTTTGAGCCTTGGGCTCCTTGCAGGCTTTCGTGCCAACTTTGTGCGTGGCCGGCAGGCCGGCAGCAGCGCACAGGGCGCAGTGCATGGCCGCCGCACAGGCTCCGGCTTTGTGGTCTGGTTGACCGCATCTGTAACATATGTTACTGCGGTCAACAGCCGACTGGCACTTTGCTCGCACGTGCCCCACCTCTAGGCAACGGAAGCACCGCTGTACTCGGGGCTGCAGCAGCTTGACGGTCGCTGAGACCCAGCCCACAAGCAAGCGGCCGCTCTCCGTTACCTTCCTGGCGGCCTCCGCTGGGCAGCGCACAAATGCCGACCCCATTCCGCGCGACTCAAAACGGATGTCACCGGTCTTGACCGCGTCCGCAGAGCAGTTACCGACGTTAGCAATTGCGGCCGTGAGCTCGGCCGCCGTCACGGAGTCGTCAAGACCGGTGACGCGAAGATCCGCCGTTGCGACCGGTCGATAGACCCGGACCCGGTCAGCCGAGAGAGTCTCGGTAATTTTAGCCTCGAGAGCGGCTGCCTGCTCCACCCTGGCTGGACCTGGGATCTTGATTATCCGGGCCCCTGTCGCCGTCCTGTCAATTCGGACCCCGTCTATTCCCAACGCTCGCCAGTCAATGCGGGACTTTGCCTCAGCCAAGACTGCGGCGTAAGTTTCACCACGTCCTTCTGCCTCTGGCTGGAGGGTAACCACGATACCAGCAGTACGGTGGACCCGCAACTTGGGCTTTTTAGCCTTAGGGGGCTGTTGGGCAGCCTCCTTCTTCTTTTTCGGGGCCTTCCTGCCGTTTTTCCCGACGGTCGTCCAAGCTCCAGATGGAGCGGGCGGCTGAGGGGGGGAGCCGTGAGGGGCACTGGAGGGCCCGGCAACGGCGGCAGGAGGTCCGGGAGCAGCGGTGGAGGTGGAGGGGCCGGGATTGGCAGCGGGAGTTACCTGTGGCAGGGAGCTCTTGCCCTTCCCTTTCCCCTTCCCCTTCCCCTTCCCTTTGCCTTTGTCATCAGTGACCAAAGGCACTGCCGGGTTGACATCCGTCTCCATGGAGGGTGGTGACGCCTTCAGCGCCCTTGCCTTGTCGGCCGCAAGTGGCGGTCGCATTATGGGGGCAGGGGGCAATCTCTCCTCCAAAACCTGTAGGCGGGCGTTGATCATCGTCCCGACCTCGACGATGAGGGAGCGTTTCAGCTCCTCCACTAGACTTGCCTCTGGGAGGGCACGCACTGCGGCCGGCTGTTTAGCTGCCTTAGCCGAAGCGGGTTGTCCACCAACTCCTGAGGACAAAGGTTGCGGCGTCGTGGGGAGACTATTTCTCGCCCTAGCCATCTCCTCTCTGATAGACGCAAGTTCTTTGCGGAGCTCCGCCATATCGGCCTTAATCTTCGCGTTCTCGGCCTGGAGTAAAGCTGTCTCGTCAGTGACAGTGCGCTGGCTTAACTCCTCCACGACGCTCGCGACACTGAGCGCAGCATTTTTCAGGTAGGCTATGAACCGACCTTGTAGCTTCCCTGAGTGGCTAGCGACGTAGTTTATTGACGAGATGTCGCCAGCAATTCTCTCTTTGAGGCCCTGTGTCGTCTGTGTTTCGACCGGGACATTTACTGCTTCGCCGCCTGCAGCCCTCTTTTGTAATTCCGACTTGGTCGGATATTTACGCCGAAGTTCTCTAGCGGCTGAGGCGGCAGACTCTATGTCTTTCTCGGCCTCAAGCCGCATCGCCTCCCTTTCCACCTCGAGGAGGTGTTTCTTGGCCTTTGCCAGCCCAACGTACTCCCCAGTACTGGGGGGGCGACCACGACCACGGCCTATCCCAGGGCCGGTGGAGGTAGCAGACGCTTTATTGGCGCCTGTCTGATCGTCACTATCGGAACTATATGTCCTCTTTGTGCTTGCCATTGTGGCGTTGCTAGCAATACTCTCAGCTGGAGAGTGGTACCCACTCAGGGATACCCTGTCTGTGTCTGTACCGGAGGAGGACAGATCGAGATCTTCTATCAACTCCTTCCTCTTCAGCTGGTCAATGCTACTTAGCCGTTCGAGCCTGACATACGGGCCCTTGGTAGGGCTTCTAGGCCTCTCGGCATCCTCGCTCCGCTCAAGGCTATTACGCCCCACGTCTGTCTTTCCGAGCGTTTTCAGCTCCTTCTCACGCCTGCGCACTTCGCGCCTTTCTCTCCTCTCTCTCTTCTTCTCCTTCTCGTCCGATGAATTAGTTTGTGTGCTTTTGAGATACTCCATAACATTCCCACGAGTACACGGATTTAAAAGGTCACATAGGGCCGGAGCCGGTTCGGCACCCATGAAGCCTAACTTTGTTACCCAAGGGAGGGGGCGGCAGGTACCCCCCCTGGGGGTGCGGTTACGACCGCCACCGGGCGGCCACACAGGCCTCGCCCCGCACCACCAACTTACCTTTCGGGTTTTTTAACGTGGTCTCTCCACGGGGCCGGCCGGTAAAGGCAAGCCCGAACCACCCATCCCCGCTTTCGCGGGAGGCACCTATGCTAACACGTGCCCCAGCCAATTAAGGCAAGGGCACCCACCTATTGGTGTGTAGTGTGTGTGAGGGTGTGTGATGTGTGTGTGTGAGAATGTGAGTTGTGTGTGTAAGTGTATGAGCGAATGTGAAGTGTACCTACCTAATGCGCCTCTTCGCTTCACCGCCCAACATAGCTGGCTTGCTATGGTGAGCGGCTACTGAGCCCCCCCACCACGACAAGGTGGACGCAACTCGGGGGGGGCCTCCAACCTAACCTAACCTAACCTAACCTAACCTAACCTAACCTAACCTAACCTAACCTAACCTAACCGTCAATTTTTCGAAATTTTCTTGCAAACTTTTTGAGATTATAACTTTACAGCGGCATCCCGGTGGTGCTCCCTGCTCCTGAAAAAGACAATAGACACAGTTGTTTTCAGTAACTCACGTAATTTTGACGAAATTTCCGTTATTTTAATAGAAAAAGTGTGAATTCCCTCTGTTTTCTCGAAATTTTCTTAGGAAAACTTTCGCGAACTTCCCTCAAAACCACTCCAAACAACCCCCTCTTGCATCCCCCAAACCCTCAGACACCTATCCCGCACGTATCCCGCACAAAATTCGCATTTTCGCCTGCATACCTACTATTTTGGGACTTAGAAAAATTTCATTTAACCGATACCAAATTTTACATACTTACATCGACGATTTTTGGAAAATTTTCTCTGACTCTTGAGTTTTTGAAAATACAGCGACATCCCGGTGGTGTTCCCCGCTCCTGAAAAATAAAAAGACACAGTTAATTATAGTTATTTTCGAAATTTTGGTCAAATTTTATATATTTTAAAGTGTAAAAAGTGTGAATTTTCCCGTTTTCTTCAGATTTTCTTAGGAAAACTTTCGCCAACCATCCCGGAAACCACTCCAAACAACCCCCATTTGCATCCCCCGACCCTTCAGGCACATTCCCGGTAACTATCCTGTAATAAATTCGTATTTTCGAGTAAATACCTACACAATTTGAACATAGAAAGTTTACTTAAGCTCAACAAATTCTCCATACATTGTCAATTTTTCGAAATTTTCTTGCAAACTTTTTGAGATTATAACTTTACAGCGGCATCCCGGTGGTGCTCCCTGCTCCTGAAAAAGACAATAGACACAGTTGTTTTCAGTAACTCACGTAATTTTGACGAAATTTCCGTTATTTTAATAGAAAAAGTGTGAATTCCCTCTGTTTTCTCGAAATTTTCTTAGGAAAACTTTCGCGAACTTCCCTCAAAACCACTCCAAACAACCCCCTCTTGCATCCCCCAAACCCTCAGACACCTATCCCGCACGTATCCCGCACAAAATTCGCATTTTCGCCTGCATACCTACTATTTTGGGACTTAGAAAAATTTCATTTAACCGATACCAAATTTTACATACTTACATCGACGATTTTTGGAAAATTTTCTCTGACTCTTGAGTTTTTGAAAATACAGCGACATCCCGGTGGTGTTCCCCGCTCCTGAAAAATAAAAAGACACAGTTAATTATAGTTATTTTCGAAATTTTGGTCAAATTTTATATATTTTAAAGTGTAAAAAGTGTGAATTTTCCCGTTTTCTTCAGATTTTCTTAGGAAAACTTTCGCCAACCATCCCGGAAACCACTCCAAACAACCCCCATTTGCATCCCCCGACCCTTCAGGCACATTCCCGGTAACTATCCTGTAATAAATTCGTATTTTCGAGTAAATACCTACACAATTTGAACATAGAAAGTTTACTTAAGCTCAACAAATTCTCCATACATTGTCAATTTTTCGAAATTTTCTTGCAAACTTTTTGAGATTATAACTTTACAGCGGCATCCCGGTGGTGCTACCTGCTCCTGAAAAAGACAATAGACACAGTTGTTTTCAGTAACTCACGTAATTTTGACGAAATTTCCGTTATTTTAATAGAAAAAGTGTGAATTCCCTCTGTTTTCTCGAAATTTTCTTAGGAAAACTTTCGCGAACTTCCCTCAAAACCACTCCAAACAACCCCCTCTTGCATCCCCCAAACCCTCAGACACCTATCCCGCACGTATCCCGCACAAAATTCGCATTTTCGCCTGCATACCTACTATTTTGGGACTTAGAAAAATTTCATTTAACCGATACCAAATTTTACATACTTACATCGACGATTTTTGGAAAATTTTCTCTGACTCTTGAGTTTTTGAAAATACAGCGACATCCCGGTGGTGTTCCCCGCTCCTGAAAAATAAAAAGACACAGTTAATTATAGTTATTTTCGAAATTTTGGTCAAATTTTATATATTTTAAAGTGTAAAAAGTGTGAATTTTCCCGTTTTCTTCAGATTTTCTTAGGAAAACTTTCGCCAACCATCCCGGAAACCACTCCAAACAACCCCCATTTGCATCCCCCGACCCTTCAGGCACATTCCCGGTAACTATCCTGTAATAAATTCGTATTTTCGAGTAAATACCTACACAATTTGAACATAGAAAGTTTACTTAAGCTCAACAAATTCTCCATACATTGTCAATTTTTCGAAATTTTCTTGCAAACTTTTTGAGATTATAACTTTACAGCGGCATCCCGGTGGTGCTCCCTGCTCCTGAAAAAGACAATAGACACAGTTGTTTTCAGTAACTCACGTAATTTTGACGAAATTTCCGTTATTTTAATAGAAAAAGTGTGAATTCCCTCTGTTTTCTCGAAATTTTCTTAGGAAAACTTTCGCGAACTTCCCTCAAAACCACTCCAAACAACCCCCTCTTGCATCCCCCAAACCCTCAGACACCTATCCCGCACGTATCCCGCACAAAATTCGCATTTTCGCCTGCATACCTACTATTTTGGGACTTAGAAAAATTTCATTTAACCGATACCAAATTTTACATACTTACATCGACGATTTTTGGAAAATTTTCTCTGACTCTTGAGTTTTTGAAAATACAGCGACATCCCGGTGGTGTTCCCCGCTCCTGAAAAATAAAAAGACACAGTTAATTATAGTTATTTTCGAAATTTTGGTCAAATTTTATATATTTTAAAGTGTAAAAAGTGTGAATTTTCCCGTTTTCTTCAGATTTTCTTAGGAAAACTTTCGCCAACCATCCCGGAAACCACTCCAAACAACCCCCATTTGCATCCCCCGACCCTTCAGGCACATTCCCGGTAACTATCCTGTAATAAATTCGTATTTTCGAGTAAATACCTACACAATTTGAACATAGAAAGTTTACTTAAGCTCAACAAATTCTCCATACATTGTCAATTTTTCGAAATTTTCTTGCAAACTTTTTGAGATTATAACTTTACAGCGGCATCCCGGTGGTGCTACCTGCTCCTGAAAAAGACAATAGACACAGTTGTTTTCAGTAACTCACGTAATTTTGACGAAATTTCCGTTATTTTAATAGAAAAAGTGTGAATTCCCTCTGTTTTCTCGAAATTTTCTTAGGAAAACTTTCGCGAACTTCCCTCAAAACCACTCCAAACAACCCCCTCTTGCATCCCCCAAACCCTCAGACACCTATCCCGCACGTATCCCGCACAAAATTCGCATTTTCGCCTGCATACCTACTATTTTGGGACTTAGAAAAATTTCATTTAACCGATACCAAATTTTACATACTTACATCGACGATTTTTGGAAAATTTTCTCTGACTCTTGAGTTTTTGAAAATACAGCGACATCCCGGTGGTGTTCCCCGCTCCTGAAAAATAAAAAGACACAGTTAATTATAGTTATTTTCGAAATTTTGGTCAAATTTTATATATTTTAAAGTGTAAAAAGTGTGAATTTTCCCGTTTTCTTCAGATTTTCTTAGGAAAACTTTCGCCAACCATCCCGGAAACCACTCCAAACAACCCCCATTTGCATCCCCCGACCCTTCAGGCACATTCCCGGTAACTATCCTGTAATAAATTCGTATTTTCGAGTAAATACCTACACAATTTGAACATAGAAAGTTTACTTAAGCTCAACAAATTCTCCATACATTGTCAATTTTTCGAAATTTTCTTGCAAACTTTTTGAGATTATAACTTTACAGCGGCATCCCGGTGGTGCTCCCTGCTCCTGAAAAAGACAATAGACACAGTTGTTTTCAGTAACTCACGTAATTTTGACGAAATTTCCGTTATTTTAATAGAAAAAGTGTGAATTCCCTCTGTTTTCTCGAAATTTTCTTAGGAAAACTTTCGCGAACTTCCCTCAAAACCACTCCAAACAACCCCCTCTTGCATCCCCCAAACCCTCAGACACCTATCCCGCACGTATCCCGCACAAAATTCGCATTTTCGCCTGCATACCTACTATTTTGGGACTTAGAAAAATTTCATTTAACCGATACCAAATTTTACATACTTACATCGACGATTTTTGGAAAATTTTCTCTGACTCTTGAGTTTTTGAAAATACAGCGACATCCCGGTGGTGTTCCCCGCTCCTGAAAAATAAAAAGACACAGTTAATTATAGTTATTTTCGAAATTTTGGTCAAATTTTATATATTTTAAAGTGTAAAAAGTGTGAATTTTCCCGTTTTCTTCAGATTTTCTTAGGAAAACTTTCGCCAACCATCCCGGAAACCACTCCAAACAACCCCCATTTGCATCCCCCGACCCTTCAGGCACATTCCCGGTAACTATCCTGTAATAAATTCGTATTTTCGAGTAAATACCTACACAATTTGAACATAGAAAGTTTACTTAAGCTCAACAAATTCTCCATACATTGTCAATTTTTCGAAATTTTCTTGCAAACTTTTTGAGATTATAACTTTACAGCGGCATCCCGGTGGTGCTACCTGCTCCTGAAAAAGACAATAGACACAGTTGTTTTCAGTAACTCACGTAATTTTGACGAAATTTCCGTTATTTTAATAGAAAAAGTGTGAATTCCCTCTGTTTTCTCGAAATTTTCTTAGGAAAACTTTCGCGAACTTCCCTCAAAACCACTCCAAACAACCCCCTCTTGCATCCCCCAAACCCTCAGACACCTATCCCGCACGTATCCCGCACAAAATTCGCATTTTCGCCTGCATACCTACTATTTTGGGACTTAGAAAAATTTCATTTAACCGATACCAAATTTTACATACTTACATCGACGATTTTTGGAAAATTTTCTCTGACTCTTGAGTTTTTGAAAATACAGCGACATCCCGGTGGTGTTCCCCGCTCCTGAAAAATAAAAAGACACAGTTAATTATAGTTATTTTCGAAATTTTGGTCAAATTTTATATATTTTAAAGTGTAAAAAGTGTGAATTTTCCCGTTTTCTTCAGATTTTCTTAGGAAAACTTTCGCCAACCATCCCGGAAACCACTCCAAACAACCCCCATTTGCATCCCCCGACCCTTCAGGCACATTCCCGGTAACTATCCTGTAATAAATTCGTATTTTCGAGTAAATACCTACACAATTTGAACATAGAAAGTTTACTTAAGCTCAACAAATTCTCCATACATTGTCAATTTTTCGAAATTTTCTTGCAAACTTTTTGAGATTATAACTTTACAGCGGCATCCCGGTGGTGCTCCCTGCTCCTGAAAAAGACAATAGACACAGTTGTTTTCAGTAACTCACGTAATTTTGACGAAATTTCCGTTATTTTAATAGAAAAAGTGTGAATTCCCTCTGTTTTCTCGAAATTTTCTTAGGAAAACTTTCGCGAACTTCCCTCAAAACCACTCCAAACAACCCCCTCTTGCATCCCCCAAACCCTCAGACACCTATCCCGCACGTATCCCGCACAAAATTCGCATTTTCGCCTGCATACCTACTATTTTGGGACTTAGAAAAATTTCATTTAACCGATACCAAATTTTACATACTTACATCGACGATTTTTGGAAAATTTTCTCTGACTCTTGAGTTTTTGAAAATACAGCGACATCCCGGTGGTGTTCCCCGCTCCTGAAAAATAAAAAGACACAGTTAATTATAGTTATTTTCGAAATTTTGGTCAAATTTTATATATTTTAAAGTGTAAAAAGTGTGAATTTTCCCGTTTTCTTCAGATTTTCTTAGGAAAACTTTCGCCAACCATCCCGGAAACCACTCCAAACAACCCCCATTTGCATCCCCCGACCCTTCAGGCACATTCCCGGTAACTATCCTGTAATAAATTCGTATTTTCGAGTAAATACCTACACAATTTGAACATAGAAAGTTTACTTAAGCTCAACAAATTCTCCATACATTGTCAATTTTTCGAAATTTTCTTGCAAACTTTTTGAGATTATAACTTTACAGCGGCATCCCGGTGGTGCTACCTGCTCCTGAAAAAGACAATAGACACAGTTGTTTTCAGTAACTCACGTAATTTTGACGAAATTTCCGTTATTTTAATAGAAAAAGTGTGAATTCCCTCTGTTTTCTCGAAATTTTCTTAGGAAAACTTTCGCGAACTTCCCTCAAAACCACTCCAAACAACCCCCTCTTGCATCCCCCAAACCCTCAGACACCTATCCCGCACGTATCCCGCACAAAATTCGCATTTTCGCCTGCATACCTACTATTTTGGGACTTAGAAAAATTTCATTTAACCGATACCAAATTTTACATACTTACATCGACGATTTTTGGAAAATTTTCTCTGACTCTTGAGTTTTTGAAAATACAGCGACATCCCGGTGGTGTTCCCCGCTCCTGAAAAATAAAAAGACACAGTTAATTATAGTTATTTTCGAAATTTTGGTCAAATTTTATATATTTTAAAGTGTAAAAAGTGTGAATTTTCCCGTTTTCTTCAGATTTTCTTAGGAAAACTTTCGCCAACCATCCCGGAAACCACTCCAAACAACCCCCATTTGCATCCCCCGACCCTTCAGGCACATTCCCGGTAACTATCCTGTAATAAATTCGTATTTTCGAGTAAATACCTACACAATTTGAACATAGAAAGTTTACTTAAGCTCAACAAATTCTCCATACATTGTCAATTTTTCGAAATTTTCTTGCAAACTTTTTGAGATTATAACTTTACAGCGGCATCCCGGTGGTGCTCCCTGCTCCTGAAAAAGACAATAGACACAGTTGTTTTCAGTAACTCACGTAATTTTGACGAAATTTCCGTTATTTTAATAGAAAAAGTGTGAATTCCCTCTGTTTTCTCGAAATTTTCTTAGGAAAACTTTCGCGAACTTCCCTCAAAACCACTCCAAACAACCCCCTCTTGCATCCCCCAAACCCTCAGACACCTATCCCGCACGTATCCCGCACAAAATTCGCATTTTCGCCTGCATACCTACTATTTTGGGACTTAGAAAAATTTCATTTAACCGATACCAAATTTTACATACTTACATCGACGATTTTTGGAAAATTTTCTCTGACTCTTGAGTTTTTGAAAATACAGCGACATCCCGGTGGTGTTCCCCGCTCCTGAAAAATAAAAAGACACAGTTAATTATAGTTATTTTCGAAATTTTGGTCAAATTTTATATATTTTAAAGTGTAAAAAGTGTGAATTTTCCCGTTTTCTTCAGATTTTCTTAGGAAAACTTTCGCCAACCATCCCGGAAACCACTCCAAACAACCCCCATTTGCATCCCCCGACCCTTCAGGCACATTCCCGGTAACTATCCTGTAATAAATTCGTATTTTCGAGTAAATACCTACACAATTTGAACATAGAAAGTTTACTTAAGCTCAACAAATTCTCCATACATTGTCAATTTTTCGAAATTTTCTTGCAAACTTTTTGAGATTATAACTTTACAGCGGCATCCCGGTGGTGCTACCTGCTCCTGAAAAAGACAATAGACACAGTTGTTTTCAGTAACTCACGTAATTTTGACGAAATTTCCGTTATTTTAATAGAAAAAGTGTGAATTCCCTCTGTTTTCTCGAAATTTTCTTAGGAAAACTTTCGCGAACTTCCCTCAAAACCACTCCAAACAACCCCCTCTTGCATCCCCCAAACCCTCAGACACCTATCCCGCACGTATCCCGCACAAAATTCGCATTTTCGCCTGCATACCTACTATTTTGGGACTTAGAAAAATTTCATTTAACCGATACCAAATTTTACATACTTACATCGACGATTTTTGGAAAATTTTCTCTGACTCTTGAGTTTTTGAAAATACAGCGACATCCCGGTGGTGTTCCCCGCTCCTGAAAAATAAAAAGACACAGTTAATTATAGTTATTTTCGAAATTTTGGTCAAATTTTATATATTTTAAAGTGTAAAAAGTGTGAATTTTCCCGTTTTCTTCAGATTTTCTTAGGAAAACTTTCGCCAACCATCCCGGAAACCACTCCAAACAACCCCCATTTGCATCCCCCGACCCTTCAGGCACATTCCCGGTAACTATCCTGTAATAAATTCGTATTTTCGAGTAAATACCTACACAATTTGAACATAGAAAGTTTACTTAAGCTCAACAAATTCTCCATACATTGTCAATTTTTCGAAATTTTCTTGCAAACTTTTTGAGATTATAACTTTACAGCGGCATCCCGGTGGTGCTCCCTGCTCCTGAAAAAGACAATAGACACAGTTGTTTTCAGTAACTCACGTAATTTTGACGAAATTTCCGTTATTTTAATAGAAAAAGTGTGAATTCCCTCTGTTTTCTCGAAATTTTCTTAGGAAAACTTTCGCGAACTTCCCTCAAAACCACTCCAAACAACCCCCTCTTGCATCCCCCAAACCCTCAGACACCTATCCCGCACGTATCCCGCACAAAATTCGCATTTTCGCCTGCATACCTACTATTTTGGGACTTAGAAAAATTTCATTTAACCGATACCAAATTTTACATACTTACATCGACGATTTTTGGAAAATTTTCTCTGACTCTTGAGTTTTTGAAAATACAGCGACATCCCGGTGGTGTTCCCCGCTCCTGAAAAATAAAAAGACACAGTTAATTATAGTTATTTTCGAAATTTTGGTCAAATTTTATATATTTTAAAGTGTAAAAAGTGTGAATTTTCCCGTTTTCTTCAGATTTTCTTAGGAAAACTTTCGCCAACCATCCCGGAAACCACTCCAAACAACCCCCATTTGCATCCCCCGACCCTTCAGGCACATTCCCGGTAACTATCCTGTAATAAATTCGTATTTTCGAGTAAATACCTACACAATTTGAACATAGAAAGTTTACTTAAGCTCAACAAATTCTCCATACATTGTCAATTTTTCGAAATTTTCTTGCAAACTTTTTGAGATTATAACTTTACAGCGGCATCCCGGTGGTGCTACCTGCTCCTGAAAAAGACAATAGACACAGTTGTTTTCAGTAACTCACGTAATTTTGACGAAATTTCCGTTATTTTAATAGAAAAAGTGTGAATTCCCTCTGTTTTCTCGAAATTTTCTTAGGAAAACTTTCGCGAACTTCCCTCAAAACCACTCCAAACAACCCCCTCTTGCATCCCCCAAACCCTCAGACACCTATCCCGCACGTATCCCGCACAAAATTCGCATTTTCGCCTGCATACCTACTATTTTGGGACTTAGAAAAATTTCATTTAACCGATACCAAATTTTACATACTTACATCGACGATTTTTGGAAAATTTTCTCTGACTCTTGAGTTTTTGAAAATACAGCGACATCCCGGTGGTGTTCCCCGCTCCTGAAAAATAAAAAGACACAGTTAATTATAGTTATTTTCGAAATTTTGGTCAAATTTTATATATTTTAAAGTGTAAAAAGTGTGAATTTTCCCGTTTTCTTCAGATTTTCTTAGGAAAACTTTCGCCAACCATCCCGGAAACCACTCCAAACAACCCCCATTTGCATCCCCCGACCCTTCAGGCACATTCCCGGTAACTATCCTGTAATAAATTCGTATTTTCGAGTAAATACCTACACAATTTGAACATAGAAAGTTTACTTAAGCTCAACAAATTCTCCATACATTGTCAATTTTTCGAAATTTTCTTGCAAACTTTTTGAGATTATAACTTTACAGCGGCATCCCGGTGGTGCTCCCTGCTCCTGAAAAAGACAATAGACACAGTTGTTTTCAGTAACTCACGTAATTTTGACGAAATTTCCGTTATTTTAATAGAAAAAGTGTGAATTCCCTCTGTTTTCTCGAAATTTTCTTAGGAAAACTTTCGCGAACTTCCCTCAAAACCACTCCAAACAACCCCCTCTTGCATCCCCCAAACCCTCAGACACCTATCCCGCACGTATCCCGCACAAAATTCGCATTTTCGCCTGCATACCTACTATTTTGGGACTTAGAAAAATTTCATTTAACCGATACCAAATTTTACATACTTACATCGACGATTTTTGGAAAATTTTCTCTGACTCTTGAGTTTTTGAAAATACAGCGACATCCCGGTGGTGTTCCCCGCTCCTGAAAAATAAAAAGACACAGTTAATTATAGTTATTTTCGAAATTTTGGTCAAATTTTATATATTTTAAAGTGTAAAAAGTGTGAATTTTCCCGTTTTCTTCAGATTTTCTTAGGAAAACTTTCGCCAACCATCCCGGAAACCACTCCAAACAACCCCCATTTGCATCCCCCGACCCTTCAGGCACATTCCCGGTAACTATCCTGTAATAAATTCGTATTTTCGAGTAAATACCTACACAATTTGAACATAGAAAGTTTACTTAAGCTCAACAAATTCTCCATACATTGTCAATTTTTCGAAATTTTCTTGCAAACTTTTTGAGATTATAACTTTACAGCGGCATCCCGGTGGTGCTACCTGCTCCTGAAAAAGACAATAGACACAGTTGTTTTCAGTAACTCACGTAATTTTGACGAAATTTCCGTTATTTTAATAGAAAAAGTGTGAATTCCCTCTGTTTTCTCGAAATTTTCTTAGGAAAACTTTCGCGAACTTCCCTCAAAACCACTCCAAACAACCCCCTCTTGCATCCCCCAAACCCTCAGACACCTATCCCGCACGTATCCCGCACAAAATTCGCATTTTCGCCTGCATACCTACTATTTTGGGACTTAGAAAAATTTCATTTAACCGATACCAAATTTTACATACTTACATCGACGATTTTTGGAAAATTTTCTCTGACTCTTGAGTTTTTGAAAATACAGCGACATCCCGGTGGTGTTCCCCGCTCCTGAAAAATAAAAAGACACAGTTAATTATAGTTATTTTCGAAATTTTGGTCAAATTTTATATATTTTAAAGTGTAAAAAGTGTGAATTTTCCCGTTTTCTTCAGATTTTCTTAGGAAAACTTTCGCCAACCATCCCGGAAACCACTCCAAACAACCCCCATTTGCATCCCCCGACCCTTCAGGCACATTCCCGGTAACTATCCTGTAATAAATTCGTATTTTCGAGTAAATACCTACACAATTTGAACATAGAAAGTTTACTTAAGCTCAACAAATTCTCCATACATTGTCAATTTTTCGAAATTTTCTTGCAAACTTTTTGAGATTATAACTTTACAGCGGCATCCCGGTGGTGCTCCCTGCTCCTGAAAAAGACAATAGACACAGTTGTTTTCAGTAACTCACGTAATTTTGACGAAATTTCCGTTATTTTAATAGAAAAAGTGTGAATTCCCTCTGTTTTCTCGAAATTTTCTTAGGAAAACTTTCGCGAACTTCCCTCAAAACCACTCCAAACAACCCCCTCTTGCATCCCCCAAACCCTCAGACACCTATCCCGCACGTATCCCGCACAAAATTCGCATTTTCGCCTGCATACCTACTATTTTGGGACTTAGAAAAATTTCATTTAACCGATACCAAATTTTACATACTTACATCGACGATTTTTGGAAAATTTTCTCTGACTCTTGAGTTTTTGAAAATACAGCGACATCCCGGTGGTGTTCCCCGCTCCTGAAAAATAAAAAGACACAGTTAATTATAGTTATTTTCGAAATTTTGGTCAAATTTTATATATTTTAAAGTGTAAAAAGTGTGAATTTTCCCGTTTTCTTCAGATTTTCTTAGGAAAACTTTCGCCAACCATCCCGGAAACCACTCCAAACAACCCCCATTTGCATCCCCCGACCCTTCAGGCACATTCCCGGTAACTATCCTGTAATAAATTCGTATTTTCGAGTAAATACCTACACAATTTGAACATAGAAAGTTTACTTAAGCTCAACAAATTCTCCATACATTGTCAATTTTTCGAAATTTTCTTGCAAACTTTTTGAGATTATAACTTTACAGCGGCATCCCGGTGGTGCTACCTGCTCCTGAAAAAGACAATAGACACAGTTGTTTTCAGTAACTCACGTAATTTTGACGAAATTTCCGTTATTTTAATAGAAAAAGTGTGAATTCCCTCTGTTTTCTCGAAATTTTCTTAGGAAAACTTTCGCGAACTTCCCTCAAAACCACTCCAAACAACCCCCTCTTGCATCCCCCAAACCCTCAGACACCTATCCCGCACGTATCCCGCACAAAATTCGCATTTTCGCCTGCATACCTACTATTTTGGGACTTAGAAAAATTTCATTTAACCGATACCAAATTTTACATACTTACATCGACGATTTTTGGAAAATTTTCTCTGACTCTTGAGTTTTTGAAAATACAGCGACATCCCGGTGGTGTTCCCCGCTCCTGAAAAATAAAAAGACACAGTTAATTATAGTTATTTTCGAAATTTTGGTCAAATTTTATATATTTTAAAGTGTAAAAAGTGTGAATTTTCCCGTTTTCTTCAGATTTTCTTAGGAAAACTTTCGCCAACCATCCCGGAAACCACTCCAAACAACCCCCATTTGCATCCCCCGACCCTTCAGGCACATTCCCGGTAACTATCCTGTAATAAATTCGTATTTTCGAGTAAATACCTACACAATTTGAACATAGAAAGTTTACTTAAGCTCAACAAATTCTCCATACATTGTCAATTTTTCGAAATTTTCTTGCAAACTTTTTGAGATTATAACTTTACAGCGGCATCCCGGTGGTGCTCCCTGCTCCTGAAAAAGACAATAGACACAGTTGTTTTCAGTAACTCACGTAATTTTGACGAAATTTCCGTTATTTTAATAGAAAAAGTGTGAATTCCCTCTGTTTTCTCGAAATTTTCTTAGGAAAACTTTCGCGAACTTCCCTCAAAACCACTCCAAACAACCCCCTCTTGCATCCCCCAAACCCTCAGACACCTATCCCGCACGTATCCCGCACAAAATTCGCATTTTCGCCTGCATACCTACTATTTTGGGACTTAGAAAAATTTCATTTAACCGATACCAAATTTTACATACTTACATCGACGATTTTTGGAAAATTTTCTCTGACTCTTGAGTTTTTGAAAATACAGCGACATCCCGGTGGTGTTCCCCGCTCCTGAAAAATAAAAAGACACAGTTAATTATAGTTATTTTCGAAATTTTGGTCAAATTTTATATATTTTAAAGTGTAAAAAGTGTGAATTTTCCCGTTTTCTTCAGATTTTCTTAGGAAAACTTTCGCCAACCATCCCGGAAACCACTCCAAACAACCCCCATTTGCATCCCCCGACCCTTCAGGCACATTCCCGGTAACTATCCTGTAATAAATTCGTATTTTCGAGTAAATACCTACACAATTTGAACATAGAAAGTTTACTTAAGCTCAACAAATTCTCCATACATTGTCAATTTTTCGAAATTTTCTTGCAAACTTTTTGAGATTATAACTTTACAGCGGCATCCCGGTGGTGCTCCCTGCTCCTGAAAAAGACAATAGACACAGTTGTTTTCAGTAACTCACGTAATTTTGACGAAATTTCCGTTATTTTAATAGAAAAAGTGTGAATTCCCTCTGTTTTCTCGAAATTTTCTTAGGAAAACTTTCGCGAACTTCCCTCAAAACCACTCCAAACAACCCCCTCTTGCATCCCCCAAACCCTCAGACACCTATCCCGCACGTATCCCGCACAAAATTCGCATTTTCGCCTGCATACCTACTATTTTGGGACTTAGAAAAATTTCATTTAACCGATACCAAATTTTACATACTTACATCGACGATTTTTGGAAAATTTTCTCTGACTCTTGAGTTTTTGAAAATACAGCGACATCCCGGTGGTGTTCCCCGCTCCTGAAAAATAAAAAGACACAGTTAATTATAGTTATTTTCGAAATTTTGGTCAAATTTTATATATTTTAAAGTGTAAAAAGTGTGAATTTTCCCGTTTTCTTCAGATTTTCTTAGGAAAACTTTCGCCAACCATCCCGGAAACCACTCCAAACAACCCCCATTTGCATCCCCCGACCCTTCAGGCACATTCCCGGTAACTATCCTGTAATAAATTCGTATTTTCGAGTAAATACCTACACAATTTGAACATAGAAAGTTTACTTAAGCTCAACAAATTCTCCATACATTGTCAATTTTTCGAAATTTTCTTGCAAACTTTTTGAGATTATAACTTTACAGCGGCATCCCGGTGGTGCTCCCTGCTCCTGAAAAAGACAATAGACACAGTTGTTTTCAGTAACTCACGTAATTTTGACGAAATTTCCGTTATTTTAATAGAAAAAGTGTGAATTCCCTCTGTTTTCTCGAAATTTTCTTAGGAAAACTTTCGCGAACTTCCCTCAAAACCACTCCAAACAACCCCCTCTTGCATCCCCCAAACCCTCAGACACCTATCCCGCACGTATCCCGCACAAAATTCGCATTTTCGCCTGCATACCTACTATTTTGGGACTTAGAAAAATTTCATTTAACCGATACCAAATTTTACATACTTACATCGACGATTTTTGGAAAATTTTCTCTGACTCTTGAGTTTTTGAAAATACAGCGACATCCCGGTGGTGTTCCCCGCTCCTGAAAAATAAAAAGACACAGTTAATTATAGTTATTTTCGAAATTTTGGTCAAATTTTATATATTTTAAAGTGTAAAAAGTGTGAATTTTCCCGTTTTCTTCAGATTTTCTTAGGAAAACTTTCGCCAACCATCCCGGAAACCACTCCAAACAACCCCCATTTGCATCCCCCGACCCTTCAGGCACATTCCCGGTAACTATCCTGTAATAAATTCGTATTTTCGAGTAAATACCTACACAATTTGAACATAGAAAGTTTACTTAAGCTCAACAAATTCTCCATACATTGTCAATTTTTCGAAATTTTCTTGCAAACTTTTTGAGATTATAACTTTACAGCGGCATCCCGGTGGTGCTACCTGCTCCTGAAAAAGACAATAGACACAGTTGTTTTCAGTAACTCACGTAATTTTGACGAAATTTCCGTTATTTTAATAGAAAAAGTGTGAATTCCCTCTGTTTTCTCGAAATTTTCTTAGGAAAACTTTCGCGAACTTCCCTCAAAACCACTCCAAACAACCCCCTCTTGCATCCCCCAAACCCTCAGACACCTATCCCGCACGTATCCCGCACAAAATTCGCATTTTCGCCTGCATACCTACTATTTTGGGACTTAGAAAAATTTCATTTAACCGATACCAAATTTTACATACTTACATCGACGATTTTTGGAAAATTTTCTCTGACTCTTGAGTTTTTGAAAATACAGCGACATCCCGGTGGTGTTCCCCGCTCCTGAAAAATAAAAAGACACAGTTAATTATAGTTATTTTCGAAATTTTGGTCAAATTTTATATATTTTAAAGTGTAAAAAGTGTGAATTTTCCCGTTTTCTTCAGATTTTCTTAGGAAAACTTTCGCCAACCATCCCGGAAACCACTCCAAACAACCCCCATTTGCATCCCCCGACCCTTCAGGCACATTCCCGGTAACTATCCTGTAATAAATTCGTATTTTCGAGTAAATACCTACACAATTTGAACATAGAAAGTTTACTTAAGCTCAACAAATTCTCCATACATTGTCAATTTTTCGAAATTTTCTTGCAAACTTTTTGAGATTATAACTTTACAGCGGCATCCCGGTGGTGCTCCCTGCTCCTGAAAAAGACAATAGACACAGTTGTTTTCAGTAACTCACGTAATTTTGACGAAATTTCCGTTATTTTAATAGAAAAAGTGTGAATTCCCTCTGTTTTCTCGAAATTTTCTTAGGAAAACTTTCGCGAACTTCCCTCAAAACCACTCCAAACAACCCCCTCTTGCATCCCCCAAACCCTCAGACACCTATCCCGCACGTATCCCGCACAAAATTCGCATTTTCGCCTGCATACCTACTATTTTGGGACTTAGAAAAATTTCATTTAACCGATACCAAATTTTACATACTTACATCGACGATTTTTGGAAAATTTTCTCTGACTCTTGAGTTTTTGAAAATACAGCGACATCCCGGTGGTGTTCCCCGCTCCTGAAAAATAAAAAGACACAGTTAATTATAGTTATTTTCGAAATTTTGGTCAAATTTTATATATTTTAAAGTGTAAAAAGTGTGAATTTTCCCGTTTTCTTCAGATTTTCTTAGGAAAACTTTCGCCAACCATCCCGGAAACCACTCCAAACAACCCCCATTTGCATCCCCCGACCCTTCAGGCACATTCCCGGTAACTATCCTGTAATAAATTCGTATTTTCGAGTAAATACCTACACAATTTGAACATAGAAAGTTTACTTAAGCTCAACAAATTCTCCATACATTGTCAATTTTTCGAAATTTTCTTGCAAACTTTTTGAGATTATAACTTTACAGCGGCATCCCGGTGGTGCTCCCTGCTCCTGAAAAAGACAATAGACACAGTTGTTTTCAGTAACTCACGTAATTTTGACGAAATTTCCGTTATTTTAATAGAAAAAGTGTGAATTCCCTCTGTTTTCTCGAAATTTTCTTAGGAAAACTTTCGCGAACTTCCCTCAAAACCACTCCAAACAACCCCCTCTTGCATCCCCCAAACCCTCAGACACCTATCCCGCACGTATCCCGCACAAAATTCGCATTTTCGCCTGCATACCTACTATTTTGGGACTTAGAAAAATTTCATTTAACCGATACCAAATTTTACATACTTACATCGACGATTTTTGGAAAATTTTCTCTGACTCTTGAGTTTTTGAAAATACAGCGACATCCCGGTGGTGTTCCCCGCTCCTGAAAAATAAAAAGACACAGTTAATTATAGTTATTTTCGAAATTTTGGTCAAATTTTATATATTTTAAAGTGTAAAAAGTGTGAATTTTCCCGTTTTCTTCAGATTTTCTTAGGAAAACTTTCGCCAACCATCCCGGAAACCACTCCAAACAACCCCCATTTGCATCCCCCGACCCTTCAGGCACATTCCCGGTAACTATCCTGTAATAAATTCGTATTTTCGAGTAAATACCTACACAATTTGAACATAGAAAGTTTACTTAAGCTCAACAAATTCTCCATACATTGTCAATTTTTCGAAATTTTCTTGCAAACTTTTTGAGATTATAACTTTACAGCGGCATCCCGGTGGTGCTCCCTGCTCCTGAAAAAGACAATAGACACAGTTGTTTTCAGTAACTCACGTAATTTTGACGAAATTTCCGTTATTTTAATAGAAAAAGTGTGAATTCCCTCTGTTTTCTCGAAATTTTCTTAGGAAAACTTTCGCGAACTTCCCTCAAAACCACTCCAAACAACCCCCTCTTGCATCCCCCAAACCCTCAGACACCTATCCCGCACGTATCCCGCACAAAATTCGCATTTTCGCCTGCATACCTACTATTTTGGGACTTAGAAAAATTTCATTTAACCGATACCAAATTTTACATACTTACATCGACGATTTTTGGAAAATTTTCTCTGACTCTTGAGTTTTTGAAAATACAGCGACATCCCGGTGGTGTTCCCCGCTCCTGAAAAATAAAAAGACACAGTTAATTATAGTTATTTTCGAAATTTTGGTCAAATTTTATATATTTTAAAGTGTAAAAAGTGTGAATTTTCCCGTTTTCTTCAGATTTTCTTAGGAAAACTTTCGCCAACCATCCCGGAAACCACTCCAAACAACCCCCATTTGCATCCCCCGACCCTTCAGGCACATTCCCGGTAACTATCCTGTAATAAATTCGTATTTTCGAGTAAATACCTACACAATTTGAACATAGAAAGTTTACTTAAGCTCAACAAATTCTCCATACATTGTCAATTTTTCGAAATTTTCTTGCAAACTTTTTGAGATTATAACTTTACAGCGGCATCCCGGTGGTGCTCCCTGCTCCTGAAAAAGACAATAGACACAGTTGTTTTCAGTAACTCACGTAATTTTGACGAAATTTCCGTTATTTTAATAGAAAAAGTGTGAATTCCCTCTGTTTTCTCGAAATTTTCTTAGGAAAACTTTCGCGAACTTCCCTCAAAACCACTCCAAACAACCCCCTCTTGCATCCCCCAAACCCTCAGACACCTATCCCGCACGTATCCCGCACAAAATTCGCATTTTCGCCTGCATACCTACTATTTTGGGACTTAGAAAAATTTCATTTAACCGATACCAAATTTTACATACTTACATCGACGATTTTTGGAAAATTTTCTCTGACTCTTGAGTTTTTGAAAATACAGCGACATCCCGGTGGTGTTCCCCGCTCCTGAAAAATAAAAAGACACAGTTAATTATAGTTATTTTCGAAATTTTGGTCAAATTTTATATATTTTAAAGTGTAAAAAGTGTGAATTTTCCCGTTTTCTTCAGATTTTCTTAGGAAAACTTTCGCCAACCATCCCGGAAACCACTCCAAACAACCCCCATTTGCATCCCCCGACCCTTCAGGCACATTCCCGGTAACTATCCTGTAATAAATTCGTATTTTCGAGTAAATACCTACACAATTTGAACATAGAAAGTTTACTTAAGCTCAACAAATTCTCCATACATTGTCAATTTTTCGAAATTTTCTTGCAAACTTTTTGAGATTATAACTTTACAGCGGCATCCCGGTGGTGCTCCCTGCTCCTGAAAAAGACAATAGACACAGTTGTTTTCAGTAACTCACGTAATTTTGACGAAATTTCCGTTATTTTAATAGAAAAAGTGTGAATTCCCTCTGTTTTCTCGAAATTTTCTTAGGAAAACTTTCGCGAACTTCCCTCAAAACCACTCCAAACAACCCCCTCTTGCATCCCCCAAACCCTCAGACACCTATCCCGCACGTATCCCGCACAAAATTCGCATTTTCGCCTGCATACCTACTATTTTGGGACTTAGAAAAATTTCATTTAACCGATACCAAATTTTACATACTTACATCGACGATTTTTGGAAAATTTTCTCTGACTCTTGAGTTTTTGAAAATACAGCGACATCCCGGTGGTGTTCCCCGCTCCTGAAAAATAAAAAGACACAGTTAATTATAGTTATTTTCGAAATTTTGGTCAAATTTTATATATTTTAAAGTGTAAAAAGTGTGAATTTTCCCGTTTTCTTCAGATTTTCTTAGGAAAACTTTCGCCAACCATCCCGGAAACCACTCCAAACAACCCCCATTTGCATCCCCCGACCCTTCAGGCACATTCCCGGTAACTATCCTGTAATAAATTCGTATTTTCGAGTAAATACCTACACAATTTGAACATAGAAAGTTTACTTAAGCTCAACAAATTCTCCATACATTGTCAATTTTTCGAAATTTTCTTGCAAACTTTTTGAGATTATAACTTTACAGCGGCATCCCGGTGGTGCTACCTGCTCCTGAAAAAGACAATAGACACAGTTGTTTTCAGTAACTCACGTAATTTTGACGAAATTTCCGTTATTTTAATAGAAAAAGTGTGAATTCCCTCTGTTTTCTCGAAATTTTCTTAGGAAAACTTTCGCGAACTTCCCTCAAAACCACTCCAAACAACCCCCTCTTGCATCCCCCAAACCCTCAGACACCTATCCCGCACGTATCCCGCACAAAATTCGCATTTTCGCCTGCATACCTACTATTTTGGGACTTAGAAAAATTTCATTTAACCGATACCAAATTTTACATACTTACATCGACGATTTTTGGAAAATTTTCTCTGACTCTTGAGTTTTTGAAAATACAGCGACATCCCGGTGGTGTTCCCCGCTCCTGAAAAATAAAAAGACACAGTTAATTATAGTTATTTTCGAAATTTTGGTCAAATTTTATATATTTTAAAGTGTAAAAAGTGTGAATTTTCCCGTTTTCTTCAGATTTTCTTAGGAAAACTTTCGCCAACCATCCCGGAAACCACTCCAAACAACCCCCATTTGCATCCCCCGACCCTTCAGGCACATTCCCGGTAACTATCCTGTAATAAATTCGTATTTTCGAGTAAATACCTACACAATTTGAACATAGAAAGTTTACTTAAGCTCAACAAATTCTCCATACATTGTCAATTTTTCGAAATTTTCTTGCAAACTTTTTGAGATTATAACTTTACAGCGGCATCCCGGTGGTGCTCCCTGCTCCTGAAAAAGACAATAGACACAGTTGTTTTCAGTAACTCACGTAATTTTGACGAAATTTCCGTTATTTTAATAGAAAAAGTGTGAATTCCCTCTGTTTTCTCGAAATTTTCTTAGGAAAACTTTCGCGAACTTCCCTCAAAACCACTCCAAACAACCCCCTCTTGCATCCCCCAAACCCTCAGACACCTATCCCGCACGTATCCCGCACAAAATTCGCATTTTCGCCTGCATACCTACTATTTTGGGACTTAGAAAAATTTCATTTAACCGATACCAAATTTTACATACTTACATCGACGATTTTTGGAAAATTTTCTCTGACTCTTGAGTTTTTGAAAATACAGCGACATCCCGGTGGTGTTCCCCGCTCCTGAAAAATAAAAAGACACAGTTAATTATAGTTATTTTCGAAATTTTGGTCAAATTTTATATATTTTAAAGTGTAAAAAGTGTGAATTTTCCCGTTTTCTTCAGATTTTCTTAGGAAAACTTTCGCCAACCATCCCGGAAACCACTCCAAACAACCCCCATTTGCATCCCCCGACCCTTCAGGCACATTCCCGGTAACTATCCTGTAATAAATTCGTATTTTCGAGTAAATACCTACACAATTTGAACATAGAAAGTTTACTTAAGCTCAACAAATTCTCCATACATTGTCAATTTTTCGAAATTTTCTTGCAAACTTTTTGAGATTATAACTTTACAGCGGCATCCCGGTGGTGCTACCTGCTCCTGAAAAAGACAATAGACACAGTTGTTTTCAGTAACTCACGTAATTTTGACGAAATTTCCGTTATTTTAATAGAAAAAGTGTGAATTCCCTCTGTTTTCTCGAAATTTTCTTAGGAAAACTTTCGCGAACTTCCCTCAAAACCACTCCAAACAACCCCCTCTTGCATCCCCCAAACCCTCAGACACCTATCCCGCACGTATCCCGCACAAAATTCGCATTTTCGCCTGCATACCTACTATTTTGGGACTTAGAAAAATTTCATTTAACCGATACCAAATTTTACATACTTACATCGACGATTTTTGGAAAATTTTCTCTGACTCTTGAGTTTTTGAAAATACAGCGACATCCCGGTGGTGTTCCCCGCTCCTGAAAAATAAAAAGACACAGTTAATTATAGTTATTTTCGAAATTTTGGTCAAATTTTATATATTTTAAAGTGTAAAAAGTGTGAATTTTCCCGTTTTCTTCAGATTTTCTTAGGAAAACTTTCGCCAACCATCCCGGAAACCACTCCAAACAACCCCCATTTGCATCCCCCGACCCTTCAGGCACATTCCCGGTAACTATCCTGTAATAAATTCGTATTTTCGAGTAAATACCTACACAATTTGAACATAGAAAGTTTACTTAAGCTCAACAAATTCTCCATACATTGTCAATTTTTCGAAATTTTCTTGCAAACTTTTTGAGATTATAACTTTACAGCGGCATCCCGGTGGTGCTCCCTGCTCCTGAAAAAGACAATAGACACAGTTGTTTTCAGTAACTCACGTAATTTTGACGAAATTTCCGTTATTTTAATAGAAAAAGTGTGAATTCCCTCTGTTTTCTCGAAATTTTCTTAGGAAAACTTTCGCGAACTTCCCTCAAAACCACTCCAAACAACCCCCTCTTGCATCCCCCAAACCCTCAGACACCTATCCCGCACGTATCCCGCACAAAATTCGCATTTTCGCCTGCATACCTACTATTTTGGGACTTAGAAAAATTTCATTTAACCGATACCAAATTTTACATACTTACATCGACGATTTTTGGAAAATTTTCTCTGACTCTTGAGTTTTTGAAAATACAGCGACATCCCGGTGGTGTTCCCCGCTCCTGAAAAATAAAAAGACACAGTTAATTATAGTTATTTTCGAAATTTTGGTCAAATTTTATATATTTTAAAGTGTAAAAAGTGTGAATTTTCCCGTTTTCTTCAGATTTTCTTAGGAAAACTTTCGCCAACCATCCCGGAAACCACTCCAAACAACCCCCATTTGCATCCCCCGACCCTTCAGGCACATTCCCGGTAACTATCCTGTAATAAATTCGTATTTTCGAGTAAATACCTACACAATTTGAACATAGAAAGTTTACTTAAGCTCAACAAATTCTCCATACATTGTCAATTTTTCGAAATTTTCTTGCAAACTTTTTGAGATTATAACTTTACAGCGGCATCCCGGTGGTGCTACCTGCTCCTGAAAAAGACAATAGACACAGTTGTTTTCAGTAACTCACGTAATTTTGACGAAATTTCCGTTATTTTAATAGAAAAAGTGTGAATTCCCTCTGTTTTCTCGAAATTTTCTTAGGAAAACTTTCGCGAACTTCCCTCAAAACCACTCCAAACAACCCCCTCTTGCATCCCCCAAACCCTCAGACACCTATCCCGCACGTATCCCGCACAAAATTCGCATTTTCGCCTGCATACCTACTATTTTGGGACTTAGAAAAATTTCATTTAACCGATACCAAATTTTACATACTTACATCGACGATTTTTGGAAAATTTTCTCTGACTCTTGAGTTTTTGAAAATACAGCGACATCCCGGTGGTGTTCCCCGCTCCTGAAAAATAAAAAGACACAGTTAATTATAGTTATTTTCGAAATTTTGGTCAAATTTTATATATTTTAAAGTGTAAAAAGTGTGAATTTTCCCGTTTTCTTCAGATTTTCTTAGGAAAACTTTCGCCAACCATCCCGGAAACCACTCCAAACAACCCCCATTTGCATCCCCCGACCCTTCAGGCACATTCCC
>OX442346.1:0-17038 GCA_949358125.1 Idaea dimidiata
ATTTAAATAGCTTATATTTAGAGCGTAATATTGAAGATATTAAAGAGATAATACTATCTTTAAATATATATATATATATATATATATTTATAAAAAAAATTTTTTTTTGTTACAATGAAAATGTAAAGTTTTAATGATAAACTATATAAATAAAAAAAAATATAAAGAAAATAGAAATAAAAAAAATAAAATAAGAATAAGAAATATTAATGGAAATAAACCACTATAAATAAAGTTAGCAGCTTTAATTAAAAATTTTATATATTTCTTTAATTGGAATATTAAATTCAATTTTATCATTAACAGTGATATACCTCTATTTGGTTTCAATTAAAAATAAGGAGTAATTAACTCTTTCTTTTAAGTCGAAATTAAATGCAAAATTGCTTCTTATTTTAAGATAAATTAATTAAATAATATTTTTTGAATGCAAATCAAATGTTTTGTTTAAACTAAAATCCTACATATATATATATATATATATATATACATATATGTATATAATTAATTTAATGATAATGTTATATTTTAACTAATTCAATTTAATATATTTTGATTTCATTCATGATATAATCCTATTAATAATAAAATAATAAAAAAATATCTGATTTTTATTCAAATACTGATATTAACTATTTTAAATAAGTTAATTATAGGGAAAATTAAAGCAATTTCTACGTCAAAAATTAAAAAAATTATTGTGATTAAAAAAAAATGTAAAGAAAAAGGAATACGTGCTAAAGATTTAGGGTCGAAACCACATTCAAAAGGTGAAGATTTTTCTCGATCTATGAAAGATTTTTTTGATAAAATAATTGAAATAAATATTATAATATTTGAAATAACAATAATGATAATAGTTAAAAAAGATAATAAAATAATTATTTATATTAAAATAACTAAACTTTTTGATTGGAAGTCAAATATACTAAATATATTATATAAATAATTAATTACCTCATCAATAAATAGAAATATAAAGAAATAATCATACAACATCTACAAAATGTCAATATCATGCAGCTGCTTCAAACCCAAAATGATGATTACTTGAAAAGTGGTTATTTAAATGTCGAATTAAACAAATAATTAGAAATATTGTTCCAATTATTACATGTAAGCCATGAAATCCTGTTGCTATGAAGAAAGTTGATCCATAAATTCTATCAGCGATTGTGAAAGGTGCTTCAATATATTCATAGGCTTGTAAAATAGTGAAATAGATACCTAAAATAATTGTAATAAATAATCTTTGATTACATTGGGTATGATTATTTTCCATTAATGAATGATGAGCTCAAGTTACTGTTACTCCAGAACTAATTAAAATAATAGTATTTAATAAAGGAATTTGGAAAGGGTTAAAAGGGATAATTCCTGCAGGAGGTCATATTGAACCAATTTCAATATTAGGTGATAATCTTCTGTGAAAAAAAGCTCAAAAAAAAGAAATGAAAAAGAAAATTTCTGATACAATAAACAAAATTATTCCTCATCGTAGACCTTTAACTACTAAAATAGTGTGTATTCCTTGAAATGTTCCTTCTCGACAAATATCTCGTCATCATTGATATATGGTTAAAATAATAATAATATAACCAACAATAATTAGATTAATATTAAAGTTATGAAATCATTTAATTATTCCAGTTACTAGAGTTAATGTTCCAATTGCACCTGTTAAAGGTCAAGGGCTATAGTTAACTAAATGGTAGGGGTGATTAAAGTTTATTTTCATTAGTAATTTGATTAATTATTAATTAATTAACTTCTCTAGAATATAAAGTTCTTAAAATAGCAATTACATATGATTGAATAACCGCAACTGCTGATTCTAAAATTAATAATAAAATTTGAATAATAATTAAAAATAAAACTATAAAAAAATTTATATTGTTACCTGTATTTCTTAATAAAGTTATTAATAAATGACCAGCAATTATGTTTGCAGTTAAACGAACAGCTAAAGTACCTGGTCGAATAATATTTCTAATAGTTTCAATTAAAACTATAAATGGTATTAAAATAGAGGGTGTGCCTTGAGGAATTATATGTCTAAATATATGTTGATAATTATTAATTCACCCATAAAATATAAAACTTAATCATAATGGTAATGATAACGATAGAGATAAAGTTAAATGACTAGTTCTTGTAAAAATATATGGAAATAATCCTAAAAAATTATTAAATAATACAAAAGAAAATAAAGAAATAAAAATTAAAGTTGAACCATTAAAGTAATTATTTTTTAATAAAGTTTTAAATTCATTATGTAGTTTATTTAAAATAAAATTTCATATAATATAATGTCGATTAGGAATTAATCAAAAAGAATAAGGTAAGAATATTAATCCTAATATAGTACTAATTCAATTAATAGATAAATTAAATAAATTTGTAGATGGGTCGAAAATTGAAAATAAGTTAGTTATCATTTTCAATAGATATTTTTGTAAGAAAAATTTTTATTTTTAATAATTATATTTTTATTATTGTAATTTAATATATAATAATTTATAATATTAAAAATTAAAAATAATATGATAAAAAAAAAAAAGGAAATTAATCAGTTAATTGGTATTATTTGAGGGATAAAAGAATATTATTTATTATAATAATTTAAATTTGACATATTTATGTTATATTTTAACTAATTCTTTCATTAGAAGTAATTGTTAATTTACTATAAAATGGTTTAAGAGACCAGTACTTACTTTCAGTCATCTAATGAAGAATAATTATTAATTCAATTAATAAAATTTTTTATTGTAATTCTTTCAATTACAATAGGTATAAAACTATGATTAGCTCCACAAATTTCTGAACATTGACCATAATATAATCCTGGTCGATTAATATAAAAATTAGTTTGATTTAATCGACCGGGATTTGCATCAACCTTTACTCCTAATGATGGAATAGTTCATGAATGAATTACATCTGTTGCTGTCACTAAAATTCGAATTTGATTATTTATTGGTAAGATAATTCGATTATCTACATCTAATAATCGAAAATTATAATTATTTATTTCATTAGAAGGAATTATATATGAATCAAATTCAATATTATTGAAATCTGAGTATTCATATCTTCAATATCATTGATGTCCAATAGATTTTAAAGTAATTAAAGGGTTGTTTAATTCATCGAGTAAGTATAATAATCGTAAAGATGGTAAAGCAATAAAAATTAAAGTGATTGCAGGTAAAATAGTTCAAATTAATTCAATTAATTGTCCTTCTAATAAAAATCGATTAGTATATTTATTAAAAAATAAATTTAATATTAAATATCCTACTAATACAGTAACTATAATTAAAATAATTAAAGTGTGATCATGAAAAAAAATAATTTGTTCTATTAATGGAGAAGCTCTATTTTGTAAATTTAAATTTGATCATGTAGCCATTTCTAAAAAAAGGATAATCCTTTATAAATGGGGTTTAAATCCATTACATATAATCTGCCATATTAGAATATACTTAAAATAGGTAATTCATTATAAGAATGTTCAGCAGGAGGAAAATTTTGAAATCATTCAATAGATGAAGATATATTTAATGAGAATAAAATTAATCGTTGATTAATTATAGATTCTCAGATAATAATTAAAATTATTATAATTGATAAAAGTGAAATATAAGATCCTAAAGAAGAAATTGCATTTCATGAAATATATGAATCTGGATAATCTGAGTATCGTCGAGGTATCCCAGCTAACCCTAAAAAATGTTGGGGGAAAAAAGTTAAATTTACTCCGATAAATATAATAAAAAATTGGATTTTTAATAAGTATGAATTTATTATTAATCCTGAAAATAAAGGATATCAATGAATAAACCCTCCAATGATAGCAAAAACAGCTCCTATTGATAAAACATAATGAAAATGAGCAACTACATAATAAGTGTCATGTAAAGTGATATCAATTGAAGAGTTAGCTAAAATAACTCCTGTAAGTCCTCCAACAGTAAATAAAAATACAAACCCTAATCTTCATATAATTGAAGGTCTATAATTGATTTGAGTTCCATGAAGAGTTGCTAATCAACTAAAAATTTTAATTCCTGTGGGTACTGCAATAATTATAGTAGCTGAAGTAAAATAAGCTCGTGTATCAATGTCTATTCCAACTGTGAATATATGATGAGCTCAAACAATAAATCCTAAAATTCCAATTGCTATTATAGCATAAATTATTCCTAAACATCCAAAAGTTTCTTTTTTTCCTCTTTCTTGAGAAATAATATGAGAAATTATACCAAACCCAGGTAAAATTAAAATATAGACTTCTGGATGTCCAAAAAATCAAAATAAATGTTGATATAAAATTGGATCTCCTCCTCCTGCAGGATCAAAAAAAGAAGTATTTAAGTTACGATCTGTTAATAACATAGTAATAGCTCCCGCTAAAACAGGTAAAGATAATAATAGTAAAAATGCTGTAATTCCTACAGATCAAATAAATAATGATAATTGATCAAATGATATATTATTTAATCGCATATTAATAATAGTAGTAATAAAATTAATTGCTCCTAAAATTGAAGAAATTCCTGCTAAATGTAAGGAGAAAATAGCTAAATCTACAGATCTTCCTCCATGAGCAATATTTGAGGATAAGGGGGGGTAAACTGTTCATCCAGTTCCTGCTCCATTTTCAACAATTCTTCTTGAAATTAATAATGTAATTGATGGGGGAAGTAATCAGAATCTTATATTATTTATTCGAGGGAAAGCTATATCAGGAGCTCCTAACATTAAAGGAACTAATCAATTACCAAATCCTCCAATTATAATTGGTATTACCATAAAAAAAATTATAATGAAAGCATGAGCTGTTACAATAGTATTATAAATTTGATCGTCACCAATTAGTGATCCAGGGTTACCTAATTCAGCACGAATTATTAAACTTAATGATGTTCCTACTATACCAGCTCAAATTCCGAAAATAAAATATAAAGTTCCAATATCTTTATGGTTTGTAGAAAATAATCATTTTTGCAAATAATAAAATGGCTGAGATAAATAAGCGATAAATTGTAAATTTATTTACGGGAAATTTCTCTTTTATTAAATTTAAGTCTTATATTCAAAAATAATGATATAAAATTGCAAATTTTAAGTTAATATAAATATTTAAGGCTTAAAGAATCTTTCTTTATTTATAATTTTGAAGATTATTAGTTTAAATGAATTAACTTAAAACCTTTATATGAAAATAAAGGTTCTTAAGATAATTCCTAATATTGAAAAAATTGAGAAAAAATTTAATGTTAAAAAAAAATTATTTTTAATTTTAAATTTAAATCATTTTATTTTTAAATAATTTAATATAAAAGAAGAATAAATAATTCGTATATAAAAAAATAAAATAATTAAACTTATTATAATAAAAATAAAAATTAATAAATAATAGTTATTTATCATTAAAAAATTAATAATAATTCATTTTGGAAAGAATCCAATAAAAGGAGGTAATCCCCCTAAAGATAAGAAATTGATTAACATATTAATTTTAATTATTGATTTTAAATTAACTATAAATAATTGATTGATAAAATATAAGTTTATTATATAAAAAAAATAAATTATAATTCCTGTTAAAAATGAATATATAAATAAATAAAACATTCATAAATTTTCTCTAATTATAATAGCTGAAATTATTCATCCTAAATTATTAATTGAAGAAAATGTAAGAATTTTTCGTAGAGAAGTTTGATTTAAGCCTCCTAAAGACCCTACAATAATATTTAAAATAATTCTTAAAATTATAAAATTCTTATTGAAATAATAAGACAATAAAATTATGGGGGTAATTTTTTGTCATGTTATTAAAATAAAATTATTTATTCATGATAATCCTTCAATAATATTAGGGAATCAGAAATGAAATGGTGCGGCACCTATTTTTATTAATAAAGAAGAGTTAATTAAAATAGATATAATATTATTTATTTCGTAATTTTGAAAAAAAATAATTTTAAAAATAATAAAAAATAGAAAATTAATAGAAGCTATTGCTTGAGTTAAAAAATATTTTAATGATGCTTCTGATAATAATATATTATTTGTATTGGAAATTAATGGAATAAATCTTAATAAATTGATTTCTAATCCAATTCAACACCCAAATCATGAATTTGATGAAATTGAAATTAATGTTCTAGAGAAAAGAATAAAAAAAAAAAATATTTTATTGGAGTTTATATAATAAAAAATAAAATATAATACATATTTTGTATATTTTAGAATTTAAAATTCTAATTTTATAAATATATTTTAGTGTAAAATGCACATTAATTTTTGATATTAATAGATATAGTTAAATTCTATAAAATATAATAAAGGTAATATTGTTACATTATTTACTCTATCAGAATAATCCTTTTTATCAGGCACTTTATTTTATTTTAATTTAAAAAAAAGGTATTTCCTTTATATTTGAGGTATGAACCCAATAGCTTTATTTAGCTTATTTTTAATTTTTTTTTTTATAGTAATTTTATTAAAAATGGTTTTATTAAATTATTAATAAAAATTTAATTTTATTTATTTAATAAAATAAAATCTTTATATATATATATATATATATATTTATATTTATTTATATATTTAATAAATAATATTATATTAAATTATTTATATATATATATATATGTATATTTAATAAAAATAGAATAATTCAATTATATTTATTTAAATTGTTTGTAATTTATATTAATACTATAGGTTTATTAATGAATTTGTATTTAAATTTATTATAAAAAATAAATACAGAGAGATTAATAAATACTTATAATTAATATTATATAATAAAATTAAATAATACATATATATATATATATATTTATATTTATTTATATATTTAATAAATAATATTATATTAAATTATTTATATATATATATATATGTATATTTAATAAAAATAGAATAATTCAATTATATTTATTTAAATTGTTTGTAATTTATATTAATACTATAGGTTTATTAATGAATTTGTATTTAAATTTATTATAAAAAATAAATACAGAGAGATTAATAAATACTTATAATTAATATTATATAATAAAATTAAATAATACATATATATATATATATATATTTATATTTATTTATATATTTAATAAATAATATTATATTAAATTATTTATATATATATATATATGTATATTTAATAAAAATAGAATAATTCAATTATATTTATTTAAATTGTTTGTAATTTATATTAATACTATAGGTTTATTAATGAATTTGTATTTAAATTTATTATAAAAAATAAATACAGAGAGATTAATAAATACTTATAATTAATATTATATAATAAAATTAAATAATACATATATATATATATATATATTTATATTTATTTATATATTTAATAAATAATATTATATTAAATTATTTATATATATATATATATGTATATTTAATAAAAATAGAATAATTCAATTATATTTATTTAAATTGTTTGTAATTTATATTAATACTATAGGTTTATTAATGAATTTGTATTTAAATTTATTATAAAAAATAAATACAGAGAGATTAATAAATACTTATAATTAATATTATATAATAAAATTAAATAATACATATATATATATATATATATTTATATTTATTTATATATTTAATAAATAATATTATATTAAATTATTTATATATATATATATATGTATATTTAATAAAAATAGAATAATTCAATTATATTTATTTAAATTGTTTGTAATTTATATTAATACTATAGGTTTATTAATGAATTTGTATTTAAATTTATTATAAAAAATAAATACAGAGAGATTAATAAATACTTATAATTAATATTATATAATAAAATTAAATAATACATATATATATATATATATATTTATATTTATTTATATATTTAATAAATAATATTATATTAAATTATTTATATATATATATATATGTATATTTAATAAAAATAGAATAATTCAATTATATTTATTTAAATTGTTTGTAATTTATATTAATACTATAGGTTTATTAATGAATTTGTATTTAAATTTATTATAAAAAATAAATACAGAGAGATTAATAAATACTTATAATTAATATTATATAATAAAATTAAATAATACATATATATATATATATATATTTATATTTATTTATATATTTAATAAATAATATTATATTAAATTATTTATATATATATATATATATATGTATATTTATTTATATATTTATATAATTTTATAAATATATTTATATATAAAAAAAAAAAAAAAATCTATTTAATATTTTGTGTATTTAAATAAATTTTTATAGTTTAAGAATTTTATTTTAAATTTATTTTTCATATAAATTTTAGTGTTAAATTTTAATTATTTAAATAATATTTATTAAAAGTAGTAATTAATATTAAAAATTTAAGAAATTAAGATTTAGTAATATAAAAATTATTAACAAATTTTGTGCCAGCAGTTGCGGTTAAACAAAAAATAAAATAAAATATATTAGTATTCAATAATTATTTTTTTAATATGTAATTTAAAATTTAATTTATTAAGTGAAATTTTAATTTAATTTAAATTTATAATTAAATTTATGAATTAATAAATTTAAATAAAAAACTAGGATTAGATACCCTATTATTATAAATGTAAAAAGTTAAAACTAAAGTAGTAATTAATTATTTATTGAAATTTAAATAATTTGGCGGTATTTTAGTTTATTTAGAGGAATCTGTTTATTAATTGATAGTCCACGAATTAATTTACTTAATTTATTATTTTTTATATCGTTGTTAAAAAAATATTTTTTAATAATAAATAATATTTAAAAATTAAAATTTAAAATTAAATCAGATCAAGATGCAGATTATAATTAAGAATATAATGGATTACAATAAATTTATTTAAATGAATATTAATTTTAAAAATTATTTGAAAGTGGATTTAAATGTAATTTTATTTATTTTAATAAAATGATTTAAAATTAAAATATGTACATATTGCCCGTCGCTTTCATAAATAAATTGAAATAAGTCGTAACAAAGTAGAGGTACTGGAAAGTGTTTCTAGAAAGATCAAATTAGAGCTTGGGTAAGTTTTTCATTTACATTGAAAAGATATTAATTAATTAATTAATTTGAAATTTTGCAATTAATAAAATATAAAATAAAAAAAAAATTTTTAAATAATATTTTAATGGGGGTTAAAGTATTTTTAAAAAATAATATAAATTTTTATAGTGAAATAGTATTGTAAAAGAATTTTGAAATAATTTTAAATATAAAATTTATTTAAAGTAAATTTAATTTATTGTATCTTGTGTATCAGAGTTTATTAATAATTTTTAAATAAAGTTTAATTTCTCGAATTTAAAAGAGTTAATTAATTAATAAAGTTAATGTTAAAAAATTATTTTAAATAATTAATTGGAAATGAAATGTTATTCGTTTTTAAATATATCTAGTTTTTTTAGAAAAAAATTTAATTTTAATTTTTTTTTATTTTAATTAATTAATTAAATAATTAATTATAATTAAAATATTTATAATTTAAGGGATAAGCTTTAAATTAAAATTTTAAAATAAATTTAAAATAAAATCATATAAAAATTTTATATTTTATATTGATAAAAAATTTTAGTTTTTTATAAATAATTTTATATGAAAAATAAATTTAAAATAAAATAAATTTAATTTTTTATAAAAAATAAGTTTTTAATTTAATAAAATTATTTATTATGATAAAATTAGTATATAATAAAATAATTTACAATAGTAATAAAATAAATAATTTTTAAAAATTAATTTTAAGGAATTCGGCAAAATTTTATATTCACTTGTTTAACAAAAACATGTCTTTTTGAGTTTAATTTAAAGTCTAATCTGCCCACTGATAAAATATTAAAGGGCTGCAGTATTTTGACTGTACAAAGGTAGCATAATCAATAGTCTCTTAATTGGTGACTTGTATGAATGGTTGAATGAAATATATACTGTCTCTAAATTAATTTATAGAATTTAATTTTTTAATTAAAAAGTTAAAATAAATTAAAAAGACGAGAAGACCCTATAGAGTTTTATAATTTATAATTTATATTGATTTATATTAATAAAAAAAAAATTGAATAAATTAAAAATTATTTTATTGGGGTGATGGAAAAATATAAATAACTTTTTTTATAAAAATTCATAAATAAGTGATTAATTGATCCATTAATAATGATTATAAGAAAAAATTACCTTAGGGATAACAGCGTAATTTTTTTTTTTAGTTCAAATAAAAAAAAGAGTTTGCGACCTCGATGTTGGATTAAGATAAAATTTAAATGCAAAAGTTTAAAATTTTTGATCTGTTCGATCATTAAAATCTTACATGATCTGAGTTCAAACCGGTGTAAGCCAGGTTGGTTTCTATCTTTTAATTATTTAAATATTTTAGTACGAAAGGATCAAATATTTTAATTAAATTAATTTAAAATTGAAATTTATTAAATTATATATATATATATATATTATTATTTATTTTTAGGATTAACTATTTTGACAGAAAAAATGTAATGGTTTTAGAAGTCATAAATATATAATTAAATTTATATAAGTAGTATATGTTAAGTTTAGATTTATTATTAATTGTGATTGGTTTATTAATTTTAATTATTGGAGTATTAGTTGGTGTTGCTTTTTTAACATTGTTAGAACGAAAAGTTTTAGGTTATATTCAAATTCGTAAAGGTCCCAATAAAGTTGGTATTTTAGGTATTTTACAACCTTTTTCTGATGGAATTAAATTATTTACAAAAGAACAAACTTATCCTAACATATCTAATTATTTTTCATATTATTTTTCTCCTATTGTTAGTTTTGTTTTATCTTTAATAATTTGAATATTAATTCCTTATTATTTTAATATAGTTAGATTTAGTTTAGGTGTATTATTTTTTTTATGTTGTACTAGTTTAGGGGTTTATACAGTAATAATTGCTGGCTGATCTTCTAATTCAAATTATTCTTTATTAGGGGGATTGCGTGCTGTAGCGCAAACTATTTCTTATGAAGTTAGATTATCTTTGATTTTAATGTCAAGAGTTGTAATAATTATAAATTTTAATTTAATTTATTATAAAATTTATCAGGAAATAGTTTGATTTATTTTTTTTATATTACCTTTATCTTTGTGTTGAATATCATCTAGATTAGCAGAAACTAATCGTACTCCCTTTGATTTTGCAGAAGGTGAAAGAGAATTAGTTTCTGGGTTTAATGTTGAGTATAGAAGAGGTGGATTTGCTTTAATTTTTTTAGCTGAATATTCAAGAATTTTATTTATAAGAATATTATATATTTTATTATATATAGGGGGTTATTCAATAACTATTTTTTTTTATTTAAAATTATCTTTAATTTCTTTTTTATTTATTTGAGTGCGAGGTACTTTACCTCGTTATCGTTATGATAAATTAATATATTTATCTTGGAAAGTGTATTTACCTATTTCTTTAAATTTTTTATTATTTTTTTTAAGCCTTAAAATCTTTTTTTTTTAAAAATTATTTTTAGTATAAATTAATAGAATATTTATTCTTTCTTAAGTTTTCAAAACAAATGCTTTTACAAGCTCATTAATTAAAAATTTTTTTTTAGTTAAACAATAAATTATCTCAATATTTTCTAATTATTGGGTTAATAATATAATATGAAAAATATAAAAAAGTTAAAAGTTGACCTGTAATAATGTAAGGTCTTTCAACTGGTCGTATTCCAATTCAAGTTAATAAAATAATTATAATAATTAGAAATCAAAAATTAATTTGGTTGATAGGATAAAATTGAATTCCTTGTATTTTTTTATTAAAAGTAAATGGTAAGATAATTAAAATTAAAATTGATATTAGTAAAGCAATTACTCCTCCTAGTTTGTTAGGGATTGATCGTAAGATTGCATAAGCAAATAAAAAATATCATTCTGGTTGAATGTGAATAGGGGTTACCAATGGATTAGCTGGAATAAAATTATCAGGATCACCTAATAAATATGGATTTGTCAAAGATAAAATAATTAAAAAAAAAATTAAAATAATAAATCCAATTAAATCCTTGAAAGTAAAAAATGGATGGAATGGAATTTTGTCTAAGTTTCTGTTTATACCTAATGGATTATTAGATCCTGTTTGGTGTAAAAAAAGAAGATGAATTATAGTTATTATTAAAATAATAAAAGGTAGTAAAAAGTGAAAAGTATAAAAACGAGTTAATGTGGCATTATCAATTGCAAATCCACCTCAAATTCAAATAACTAATGTATTACCTAAATAAGGGATTGCTGATAATAAATTTGTAATTACTGTGGCACCTCAAAAAGATATTTGTCCTCAAGGTAATACATATCCTATAAAAGCAGTGGCCATTAATAAAAATAAAATGATAACTCCGATTAATCATGTGTGTGTTAAATTAAAAGATTCATAATAAATACCTCGGCCAATGTGTAAATAAATACAAATAAAAAATAAAGATGCCCCATTTGCGTGGAAAGTTCGAATTAGTCAACCATAATTTACGTTTCGGCAAATGTAGTTAACTCTATAAAAAGCTAATTCAATATTAGCGGTATAATATATAGTTAAAAAAAGTCCAGTAATAATTTGAATAATTAAACATAAAGCTAATAAAGATCCAAAATTTCATCAAGATGAAATATTTGAGGGTGAAGGTAAATCAATTAATGATCCATTAATGATTTTAATTAATGGGTGTTTTTTACGTAAGTTAATATAATAATTATTTATCATTTGTTAATTATATTAATAATATGATTAGATTAAATTGATCGTAATGGACCATAAAAAATATTAGTAATTTTTACTACTGCTACTAAAGTAATAAATAAATAAATAATTAATGTTATTATTAATAAAAAATTATGATTATTATATAATTTATTTAAATTAATTTTACATTCATTATTAAAAAATAATATATTTACATAATTATCATTATCAGAAAAATTATTGGAAAGATTTATTCATTTTAAGTTTGTAAAAAAAAATATTTGTAAAATAAAAATTATGAAAAATGTTAATAATATATATATTTTATTTTTTATTGAAAAATTGAATATTTCATTAGAAGCAATTCTAGAGACATAAATAAATAAAACTAACAACCCTCCTAAAAATGTTAAAAATAAAATATATGAAAATCAATAAGTTTTAATTATTATACCAGAAAGTAAACATAATATTAAAGTTTGAATTAAAATAAACAATCCTATAGAAAGAGGATTATTTATAAATAAAAGAAAAAAAGATGATGTTGTTAATATAAAAGATAAAAATAATTTTGTAATTTCAAAGAATAGTTTAAAAAAAATTATAATTTTGGAGATTATAGATGAAGAATATTCTTTTTCTTTGAAATTTTTAAAGAATAGACTTATTTTTGATTTACAAGACCAATGTTTTTTTTAAACTATAAAAACAAACAAATGAATATAATTTTCAATATATATATTATTATTATTGTTATATTTTTTATTGGAAATATAATTTTTGTTTCCAAGCATAAACACTTATTAATTGTTTTATTAAGTTTAGAGTTTATAGTATTAAGAGTTTTTTTTTTTTTTATTTATTTTTTATTAATAATTAATTATGATTTATATATATTAATAGTTTTTTTAGTATTTTCAGTTTGTGAGGGGGCTTTAGGGTTATCAATTTTAGTTTCTATAATTCGTACTCATGGTAATGATTATTTTCAAAGATTTAGTTTATTATAATTAATAATTAAAATGATAAAATTTATTTTTTTATTGAGTTTTTTAATTCCTTTATGTTTTATTAATAATATATTTTGATTGGTTCAAGTATATTTATTTTTAATGATTTTTTTATTTATAAATTCTAGATTATTATTAATTAATTTTTTTAATTTAAGATATATATATTCTTGTGATGTTATATCTTTTGGTTTTATTTTACTAAGAATTTGAATTTGTAGTTTAATAATTATATCAAGAGAAAATTTATATAAAATAGAATATTATGTTAATTTTTTTTTGTTTAATGTTTTAATTTTATTATTATTATTATTATTAACATTTAGTGTTATAAATATGTTCATGTTTTATTTGTTTTTTGAAGGTAGATTAATTCCTACTTTAATGTTAATTATTGGTTGAGGCTATCAACCTGAACGAATTCAAGCTGGGATGTATTTGTTATTTTACACATTATTTGTTTCTTTACCTTTATTAATAGGAATTTTTTATTTGTTGAATATAAAAAATTGTATTAATATATATATATTAAAATTTTTAAATTTAAATTATTATTTGTTATATTTATCAATAATTATAGCTTTTTTAGTAAAAATACCTATATACATAAGTCACTTATGATTACCTAAAGCTCATGTAGAAGCTCCTGTATCAGGTTCTATAATTTTAGCTGGCATCATATTAAAATTAGGTGGGTATGGATTAATACGTTTAATAATTTTTTTACAACAAATTAATATGACGATAAATTATATTTGAATTGTTGTTAGATTATTAGGAGGATTTTATGTTAGATTAAAATGTTTTTGTCAAGTTGATATTAAATCATTAATTGCTTATTCGTCTGTCTCTCATATAGGGATAGTAATTAGTGGTATTATAGTTATAAATTATTGAGGATTTATAGGATCTTATTTTATGATAATTGGTCATGGTTTATGTTCTTCAGGGATATTTTGTTTAGCTAATATTATATATGAGCGTTTACATAGACGAAGTTTATTAATTAATAAAGGGTTTATTAATTTTATACCTTCAATAAGATTGTGGTGATTTTTATTTTTATCTTGTAATATATCAGTTCCCCCCTCTTTAAATTTGATGGGTGAGATTATATTAATTAATAGAATAATAAGATGATCTCATTTATCTATATTGATATTAATATTAATTTCTTTTTTTAGAGCTGGTTATAGTTTATATTTATATTCATATACTCAACATGGGAAATTATATTATGGTATTTATAGTTTTTATATAGGGTCTTCTCGAGAATATTTATTATTATTTTTACATTGATATCCTTTAAATGTTTTTATTTTAAAAATTGATTATTTGTATTGATTTTTTTAATTAATTTAAATAATTTAAATAAAAATATTGATGTGTGGAGTCAAATATGTGATAAATATGTCATTTTAAATTATAAAATATAATTATTGCTTATGTTTTTTATCCTTTTTTTTTTTATTTTTATTTAGAATGTTTAATTTTTTTTTATTATTAATTTTTTTAATAAAAAATATAGTTTTAATATTAGAGTGAGAAATTATTACCTTAAATTCTTGTTCTATTGTTATATCTATCTTATTAGATTGAATATCTTTATTATTTTTGATGTTTGTTTCTTTAATTTCATCAGTGGTAATTTATTATAGAAAAAGATATATAATTTCAGAATTAAATTTAACACGATTTATTATATTAGTTTTAATATTTGTTTTTTCTATAATTTTATTAATTATTAGACCTAATATAATTAGAATTTTGTTAGGTTGGGATGGATTAGGTTTAGTTTCTTATTGTTTAGTTATTTATTATCAAAATTTAAAATCATATAATGCAGGTATATTAACAGCTTTATCTAATCGTATTGGTGATGTTTTAATTTTAATAGTTATTTCGTGAATATTAAATTATGGTAGATGAAATTTTATTTATTATTTAGAATTTATAAAAAATGATTTTAGAATAATTTTTATTAGTTTAATAGTAATTTTAGCTGCTATAACAAAAAGAGCTCAAATTCCTTTTAGTTCATGACTACCTGCGGCTATAGCTGCTCCTACTCCGGTTTCTTCTTTAGTTCATTCTTCAACTTTAGTAACTGCAGGGGTTTATTTATTAATTCGTTTTAATTTATTATTAATTGATACTTTTTTTTTAAAAATTTTATTATTATTTTCTAGATTAACAATATTTATAGCTGGTTTATCTGCTAATTTTGAGTTTGATTTAAAAAAAATTATTGCTTTATCTACTTTAAGACAATTAGGTTTAATAATAAGAATTTTAAGAATAGGTTTTTCGAGATTAGCTTTTTTTCATTTATTAACTCATGCTATGTTTAAAGCTTTATTGTTCATATGTGCAGGGGTTATTATTCACATAATAAATGATATACAAGATATTCGTTATATAGGAGGTATTAGATTATATATTCCTATGACTTCTTTATGTTTTAATATTTCTAATATGTCTTTATGTGGTATTCCTTTTTTATCTGGGTTTTATTCAAAAGATATGATTTTAGAAATAATAAGTTTTAGAAATTTTAATTTTATTGTTTTTTTTTTGTATTATATTTCTACTGGTTTAACTATATTTTATTCTATTCGTTTAATAATATATTTAATGATTAATGATTTTAATTTATTAAGTATTTATAATTTATATGATGAAGATTTTATTATATTGAAAAGTATACTGGTATTATTATTTATAAGAGTTATTAGTGGAAGAACATTAATGTGATTAATTTTCCATTATCCTTTTATAATTTTTTTACCTTTAAATATAAAATTAATAGTTATTTATGTGAGATTTTTGGGGTTTATGTTAGGTTATTTGATTAGAAATATGAAAATTTATTCTTTAAATAAGTTTTTAATATTTTATAATATTAGTAATTTTTTATGCGTTATGTGATTTTTACCTAATTTAAGAACTTATGGTATAAATTATTATTTTTTAATTTTTGGGCAGAAATTATTAAAAAATATTGATATAGGTTGAAGAGAGGTTTATAGAGGTTGAGGATTATTTAATATTATAAAAAATTATTCTGTTTTTTATAATATTTTTCATATAAATAATTTTAAAATTTATATATTTAGATTTATTTTTTGAATAATAATTTTTATGTTGTTATTATTGATAAATTTTTAATTTTATTAATATATATATATATATATATATATATATATATATATATATGTGTGTGTATATATTATTAATAATATTTAAGTTAAATATAAATATATTAATTA